>CAUYRH010076626.1:0-36839 GCA_963574655.1 Perodicticus potto | reverse complement strand
TAAGGACACAACTCCCTTCACCATAGCTTTACAGAAAATGGAAAACCTAGGTATGTACCTAACAAAGGAGCTGAGAGCACATTTTAACAAGTTCATTGAGTAAATGTAGATAGTTCTTTGGACTTAGGACGAGGACAGTTTCTAGAGATCACCCATGGTGTCTTAGCTGTGTCAGCCTTGAAGTGGGGGTCGGGGACCACAGGAGCTCTAAGAAGTATGTCTGGCTTTACGCACATCTGGATCCGAGTAAAGGCACTGGGTGTGACTTCCCTGGGCATCATCTTCCACATGTGCCTCTCTGTAGAGACAGGTGACCTTTTGGGAAGTCCCAGGCCTCCCTCTGGAAGTGACGCTGTTCTGTCTCTACCAGGCAAGTGCAGAAGGGGAAGTTATCAGGGACCCCACATATGTGGCTGTGGAGAACTGGCCTGCCAGGGGGCAGCCATGCAAGATTAGGCTCCCCGGTGGTTGTCTGATGCTCCAGGCGTTCAGTGGTGCCAGGAGGTGGCGGGGCGCCGAGGCCTGTGCCTTGCCAAAGCATACTTTCAGGACCCTGCCAGTCAGGTCACCCCTGAGCTGCCCACACTCTCTGGATCACCAGGTTGCCTGCAAATCAGGCCTCTTTCTCTTCCTTCTGTATACGGCAGCTTCCAGGCTGGCAGCGTCTCTCTGGGACCATCCTCTAACCTTCAAACTGACCCTGGACCCTGCTGTGAAGTTCATTCACTCTCTCCCCATGTGTATGTGGGGGGCAGGAAGGAAAAAGGTCAAGGTTGACTCCTGGCAGCTCTTTGGATCGGGACAGCCAGCTGGCCAAGGAGCCTTTGCACACAGCCGCATTCTAATGCCTGTGGTCTTCACTGGCCTCTTGCCATGGTGCTTGGGACAGTCATGATGTTACTCTGGGTCATGCCTGTTACTTCTTTCACTGTTGCTTTGTGCATATTGTGGGCTGTTCTAGAGCTTGACAGAAGGGCATAGCAGCCCTGAGTGCCAGAGTGTTTTATACAAACATGGGACTTAGCTTCTTTCCAGGTGGGAAATATCTTGCACTTAGGCAGATGATGTCCAGCCCAGGTGGGGTGGTGTTTGTGAATCCTCCATGGGGGCAGAACCTCTGGAGGGAGGGTTTCTTGGGCTCCCTCTGGCGTGGCCAGAATGATCCTCTCTGCCACCCCAGCCCAGCACAAGCAAGATCTTGGTTTTTGAAAGCTACCCTTGCTTGCTGCACCAGCCATGAGGCTTGTTGTGGAGAGAAGGTCAGTGGGAGAGCCAGGCAGAAATGCTTAGACCCCTGGCAGTGCCACAGCCTGAGGTCCTGTCCATGGACATGGAGAGCAGAGGCGGGGACAGGCCCTGGGGAGCGGTGGGCCAGGTTGGAGGAAGGAACAAGTTCTAGGCTTTAGGGAAGGAGCGGTGCTGGGTCCCCCCGGAGAGTCTAACTCAGGGTCTAGGTGGGGCCTGGGTGTTTCTGATAAACCGTGATAGAAGGAGCCTCATCAGAGTCGTGATTTTAAGTTTGCCTCCAGGAGCTTCCCCCAGACACACTTTGGTAGCAATGGGGGTTGCCCTTCCTTACTCTGTATTTTTTTCTTCAAGCCATTTTATAGCCTGGCATTATGCTCATATGATTTTAGCTGGAGGAAAGATCTGCTCCTGGAAAAGTTTGGAAGCCATCCTGCCAAGCTCGGGGCAATGAGCAGTAGGCAAAGGCCAAGGACTGTGTGATGATTAAATTAAATGAATTTGTTCCTTTCAGGCAGGACGCTGCTCTGGTTCTTCACCAGAGTTTATGGAAATTTCCCACCTCCCTAGCATTAAGGAGATTAAGCTTGTCACCTGCACCACCCCATCTGAAGCCCCCAAGGGAAGCTCCAGGCTTTGGAGCAGCTGTGCCCCGGGTGTGTGTGTGTGGGGGGGGTGCTCCTTCTATCATGCATCTGTAAGGACAGACCTGGTTGGGGGGGCTCTTCCAGCCTTTTTCCTTGGCCCCTACCCCGCAGGACTGGTTTGCCCTGAAGATCACTGTGTGATAGCTTTGCACTTAGGGGGTCACAGTGGAGCACTGAAGTGACTCACTGCAGGGACAGGACACCAGGCCTCAGACAGCCAGTCTTGGAAGTTATAATTAAAAGGCTGGCTTTGACTGGAGCAGAGGCACTTACTGGAGAGAGATGGAGTCTTTGCTCCTTGTGGAGCGCCTGCCAGCTTTGGGCTTCCCTCGAGTCCTCAGACGGACAAGGGGGCAGCGTCTGGGCAGCTCGGCCACGGTGCACATGGCACCTTGATGGTGTATTTGCAGGGGGGTCGAGGACAGTGAGAAGCAAGCTTCAAATTTTGAGGAATGTTTTGAGAGTGAGGAAGAGATGAAAGAAAGGGGACATTTTAGCAGATGACTTTTTGATTTACAGTTCTACCGAGGATCTGAAGTTATACAGACTGATATGGAAAGATGTTTTTTATCCCTGTACTCTGAGCAACAGGCGGTGTGGCATAGGGGCAAGACTCTTTCTGTCCTGTCAGTTCAAAAATGCCAGTCCCAGTCTGGAGTTTGCTGCTGAATGACCTGGTGCCCTCGGCCACTCTGAGCTTCCGACTCCTCTCTAGAAAATGATCGTTGGTTATATAGGGGAGTGGCTTTTGGCTGTATCATTTTCATTTGTCTGGGAATGCTTTTGTCAAGAAGAGTCTTACCCACAAAACGTCATTGGATAAACCCATCTGTTGATCCTTCTCTTTCTCAGCCGGAAGGTCACATAGAGATGCCTAGAGGGTGGGAGAGAGCCTCCAGACTGCAGGCTCCGGGGACCCCTCTCATACCGGATCATTGCGGAGCCAGACAAACTTCAGCACTGTTTGTGTCGACTCTCAACTGGGGCTCGATGCAGACCTGAGATAATCCTTGTTGTATTTTTGTATCAGAGAGGTAGTAATTGCTTTTCAAAAAAAAAAAAAAGAAAAAAGAAATGACTGAATTTCTTAATTTTTTTCTATAAAATAAGCCAATCTATTAAAAAAAGATACGAGATGTTCAAGGTCGCTCAAAGCATACTTAATCCCACATTCTCAGATGTGCAACAACAGGACTGAATTTTAATGACATTAAACTTACTCCATAAGCAGTTATTTCTGATATGAATATCAGCATAATTAAGTGTGAGAAGTTGAATATTATTATGCCTTCTTCTGGTGATTTTATGTGAAAGCTGTGGCAAAATGGAAGGTAACGTCACTGCCAGCAGAGGCAGCTTATATGATACTAAAGTAGCATCACTTGTGTTTCCTGAACCTGTCCTGTGTGGGTGACACCTCTTCAGCTCTGTCTAGCCAGCTAGCTATATAAAGAAATAATATATAATTTCATATTTATCATATAGATTTACCACATATTATTTATTTACTTGTAAATAAATCTGTCACACATCATAGGTTCGGGATTTAAAACCATTCTGATTTCTCTTGGCTTTTGGTTGCAGATTGAACGTAATTTGATAGTAATCTCGTATTCCTAGTACACACATACACACCCTTCACCCACATAAACCACAATTTAGAAAAATTTAAAACCCGTGAAGTAGCGGATTTTTTTCCCCAGAGGTGAGGCCTTATTCCCTTGCCCAAACGGGTATGCCGTGGTGCAGGCACGGCTCACTGTGACCTCAAACTCCTGGGCTCCAGTGACCTTCCTTGCCCAGCCTCTGAGTAGCTGGGATTGCAGGTGCCCACTGCCACACCCTGCTCAGTGATGCTTTGGTATAATTTGTCTTATTTTACAAAATGATATTTAAAATGTTACTGTAGCTCCAGAAGTGGAATTGTATGCATTTTGAAGAGACACCTGTGTATCAGTGGTCTGGATGTGGCAGGTGTCAACCAGTGCCAGGACTGTCTTGACAGTGCTCGGAGCTGCTGCCACCTGGGCTGGGTTCTGGGAGTTCTGTTTTCAGAGGCAGCCAGAGTCTCACAGGCCTGGCTGGCCCCAGCAAGAGCAGCACACCTGTCCTGCTGAGAGCCCACACACGCACTTCTCTCTCTGTTCCTTGTTTGTGTGGTGAGAAGCTCTTGTGACCCGGAGGAACCCCTGAGTGGTAGCCAGGCTGGGACCTTGGCCTCGCTGCCTGAAGCGGAGGATGGGAACTTGGGGCAGGCCTTGGAGGGTCTGGGCTGCCACCAGCAGTGACCGCCTGTGGGCAGCTGGGAGCTGGCTGCTCTGTCTCTGCTGGTGCACTGTCCCTGCACCTGGCCTCCTCTGCCCCGGAGTGCAGGGCTGACTCAGCTCTGCCCCAGCCCGCTTGCGCTGGAGCTGAACGGCACAGTGATTGTTCATTAGGGGGACTAATTGCAGTGTGGAGTTCCTGGTGGTATCTGCTTTTCAGATGATCTGTGGAAACCTGATTCTGTTCTCTTTGAATAATGAGGCTGCTAGAGAATGCTGTGCATTGAGTTTTGTGTATTTTTCTTTTGGTTGTTGTTTCCTGGTTTGTTTCTCTGGCTCAGTACTCAGAGTCCCTGAGAGTGGTTCCTGGCCCTGTGCACATGGTGGGGGTGCCACTGTGGCTCCTGTTGACACGGGTCAGCCAAGAGCTGGGCTGCCACTGGACAGGGGTCTGAGGATAGATCAAAGAACCCCCGGGCCTAGTTTTGCTCAGCTATGAACCAGATGTCCCCAACCCCCACACTTCTCTCTCTGTTCCTTGTTTGTGTGGTGAGATGCTCTTGTGACCCGGAGGGACCCCTGAATGGTAGCCAGGCTGGGACCTTGGCCTCTCTGCCTAAAGCAGAGGGTGGGAACTTGGGGCAGGCCTTGGAGGGTCTGGGCTGCCACCAGCAGGGACCGCCTGTGGGCAGCTGGGAGCTGGCTGCTCTGTCTCTGCTGGTCGCATCCTGACAGCCCCACAGAGTCCTGGGGATGCCCCCTCCCAGGTACACACACTAAGCGGAGACCCAGCATCCCTGATCCGCCCTGGCAGCCCGGCATGTGAGGTAGGGAGGCTCTAGGACACCAAGACCCAGGGCACAGGGGTCTGGCCTCTCCTTGACTAGACCAAGGTGTGGTTTGCTGAACCTCAGGTATGAGAGTGCAGAGCTTTCTGCTTGGGATTCCACAGTACTGGGCTTCCGTGGGGGCCCAGCCCGGGCCCTCTTCAGCCCCTGCTCTCTCTTCCTGCCCACAACATTTCCAATCCTTCCTTTATATTCCCTTCCCCACCCACACTTGGGGCAGCTGAGGCACAGCTGCCTAGAGCTTCTGCAGGGAATGTCCATCCACTTGTCCGTCCACCCACCCTTCAGCCCAGCTCTACTGAAGTCCTGGGCTGCAAGTGTGGGACCCTCTGATGAGCAAAATTCACAATTGCATGTATCTGCCAATTTGGGGGACAGGGATTAGTAATCCTATGTATAAAATGGTGACTTTGGGAGCAGCAGAAAGGGACGAAGACTGACTCACGGGCCTTCAGAGCCATGCTTCGGAGATCCCAGAAGGCTTCCTGGAGGAAGTGACCGGTGTTCTCAGGTGTAAGTGATGAGCAGCCATGAAGGAGGAGAAGAGAAAAGAGCATCCCTCTGGTTAGCAGGCACAGTCTGTGCAGAGACCACACAGCTAGCTGAACGCAAAGTTGAAGGGGAGCTGCAGCAGGAGGCTGAGGGGGTTCGGGCATGCTGGGCACTGGGCACGGGTTTGCCTGCATGTCAGGAGCTGAGTGATGCAAGTGTCCGTGGCTTTATATTCACTGAATAGATTCTCTTTTATGTTTCAAGAGGGCTCCTTCTGCTGCCTGGCTTGGGCAGGGAATAAAGTAGGGCTGTGCCCATTGTCGTGTGGGAGGTGGTGCTTGGTTTAGAGGGATAGTTAAGGCTGTTTCTTCCTCCCCGACTCTCCTGAGCTGTCTCCACCTCTCACGTCCTCCCAGTCTTGCCCCAGACATGCCCTGTGTTTCCCTGGTGAGATTCCAGTTTCCAGTTTCCAGTCCTTGCTGGAGGGGTCGGTGTTGCAGGATTTCCTGAGCCCAGCCGCCCCCCACCCCCACGCCCCTCACCGCAGCACAGCAGGTGTGTGGTGGGAACAGTGGGTGGTGGATGGATGTTCTGTGGGGAGAGAGCAGATACTGGACTTGGATTTAAGCTATTCTACCACATCCTATCTGCTTTTCCTTGGGCAAACGACTTCCAACTCTCATTCTTGATTTCTTCATCTGCAAAAAGGGGCTAAACGTACTTAGCACCAAGTGCGCCGTGAGGATTATGTGAGGAAGAGTGTGGCAGGTGTGCTGTCAAGTGCAGATGCCAGGCGATCAGGAGCCAGCCTTGGTATCGTGCTCAGCAGATCCTGCAAGTGCCGAGCAAGTAAAGACTCCCCCACCCCAGACACTGAGCATCAGGAAGAGGGAGCCCCTTGGCTCTGGTACCTGGAGCCCGTACTTGTGGCAGGACTTGGGTGCTCCTGTTCACTGCACAGAGTACCTTGAGTTCTTAATAGTCATCGGCCACAAATAGGATGTGTGCTCCTAATGTCACTGCCAGGTTTCTGCCTGAATCATAACCTCGAGCCGGCCTGCTCACTCCCTGCGGTTTCCAGTGTAATAAACACCTTCCTTCCCGTGTCTAAGGTGTGGTTTCTGTGATTAGAGCATGATGTATGGTTTCCTTCCCTTAACTTGAGAGGGGTTTCGTTGCATGGGGAGGGATCCTTGACCCAGTGGTGCTCCCCTGAGCCTTCATCCCTCCAGCCTTCCCTGGTCTGTGACTCCCTTGGCTGAAGTGAAGCCCCAAGTCCTTTGGAATAAACTGGAATTGAGGCCAGAATATCTGGATTCTGACCTGTCTTGGTGAGCCCGGGCTGTCAGAGCAAAATGCAGGCAATCCCTGGTTACAAGTAAAATAGGTTCTGTGGATTTGTTCTTGAGTCGAATTTGTATGTAAGTTGGAATAGGTACATTTACCTACTACCTGTAATATAGAAAGCCTCCATTCGTAAGGGCTAGTTGTGTGAAAGTTGCATATCTATAATTCAGAGACTGCCTGAGTGGGCGGCTGAAACCGTACACATTTATTTCTCATAGTTCTGGAGGCTGAGAAGCCCAAGGTGCTGGTGGATTTGGTGTCTCTTCTTGACTTGCAGACAGATGCCTTCTCTCTGTGTCCTCACCTTGCCTTTCTTCCATGTGTGCGTAAGGGGAGAAGGGAGATGGAAGAGGGGAGAGAGAAAGAGAGAGAGATTCTCCTATTCTTATTAGGGCACTAATCCTATCAAGGGGGCCCCACCCTCATGTCCTCATCTAAACCTAAGATGAAACTTACCCTAACCTTACCTCCCAAAAGCCCCATTTCCAAATATAGTCACATCAGGGGTTTAGGCCTTCAACATATGGATTTTGGGAGGCCACTAACTCAGGATGTGAGTTAGACACACATCTAGTTAGACACACACAAGAGTCTCTGTGATGGAGACTCTTGCTTCCCTCTCTGAGAGTATTTTCTTATCTGAAAATTGAGAATAAAACTCTATAGCTCTAGGGCTATCGCGTGGATCATGAGAGAGGCAGTCCCTTTCTGTGGCCTGCAGACTCACACAGCCCAGCCCGCTGTCCCTGTCCAGAGTCCTTTCTCCCCAGCATCTTTGCTGATTCTACCCCAGCTGCTCTGTTCCAGGAGCCCCCCCATACTCATGCCTGGTTTGGGACTGTGCACTTGCTGTTTGCTCTATTCAGACAGCTCTTTCTCCAGACCATTGTGTGGCTGCCTCCTGGCCATGGGGTCTTCCACACCTTGTCGCGTCCCTAAAGGCCTGGGCACTCTTCCACTAGGGCTGCATCTCAGAGATCTTTACGCAGGGGATAATCTTTTTTTTTTTTTTTTTTAATTGTTGGGGATTCATTGAGGGTACACAGAACCAGGTGACGTTGATTGCTGTTGTTACAAAAGGACCCTCTTATAATTGTGTCCTGCGCCCAAAAGTTCTACCATACCCCTTATGCCCACTCCCCCTCTCACAGAGTTCCTCAGCTGTGACAGGGACCCCTCATGGGGCCCTCCATCTGGGCTTCTTGATTGGTGTCCTGCTGTCTGCCCTGCTGTGAGTAATCAGCTGTCTTGCTGAGGGCCAGTGAGCCTCACTATTTACTTTTGACTTTTATGAGGTTGCAGCAAGCCTACGCCTTGTCGCCCACAGTGAGGTTTTGGTTTTTCTCTGGAAGATCAGTGCAGCAAGCAGGGAAAGTCAGTTCTCAGGCCGGCACCCTCTGCCTGTCTGTGCTGTGTGGTAGGCTTCATAATAATCATCAGGGCTAGAAGCTGCCTCGTTTATCTTGTGTGTTTCTGTCTTCATATAGCTAATTCATGAGCATGGGAATATGTTTTGTTTTGTTTTGTTTTTTTGAGATAAAGTCTCACTCTGGGTAGAGTGAGATAAAGTTTCCCTGGGTAGAGTGCCATGGCATCATAACTCACAGCGGATAAAGTTTCCCTGGGTAGAGTGCCATGGCATCATAACTCACAGCAACCTCAAACAACTCTTGGGCTCAAATGATCCTCCTGTCTCAGCCTCCTGAGTGGCTGGGACTATAGGTCCACCATGCCTGGCTAGTTTTTCTATTTTTAGTAGAGAAGGGGTCTTATTCTCATTCAGGCTGGTCTGGAACTCCTGAGTTCAGGCAGTCCCCCTGCCTCGGCCTCCCGGAGTGCCGGGATTATAGGTACGAGCCCCCGCGCCCGACCGGCAGTACGTTCTGATTGGCCATACCCTGGGTTCCTGAACGGCATGCACACAGTAGGCACTTGCTGAATGAAAGAATGGGCTGTGTGCAGGACAGCAGGCTGCAGGCTCATGAGCACTATAAGGGGGGCCACCCATAGCTTAGAATTTCTGGGGAGATCACATTTGTTATGGACTGATTTGCATTCCCTCAAAATGTATATGTTGAAGTCCTACATACACATGGAGATATAGGGTCTTTAAAGAGGCAGTCGTGTTAACATGAGGCCGTTGACACATGGGAAAGCCCTAATCCTCTAGGGCTGGGGTGCTGATAAGAAGAGAGAAGGGCGCCAGGGAAGCAGCCATATGAAGACACAGCGAGAAGGCCGACCGAAGAGAGAAGCCTGCTGGCACCCTGACCTTGGACTTCCGACCTGCAAACTGTGACACGTGAATGTCTGTGCTCAAGCCCCGTGTCCGGGGTACTGAGTGTGGCAGTGCTGGGAGACCAGAGCAGCACCCCCTGTGAAACGTGCTGGAATGAGGAATTACAGAGCCGGCCAGTCAGAACTCATGGGCTGATGGAAGCACACCTTTGTTTTTTGGGAGGGTGCTTTAAAATCTGTCAGTAGGAATCCAGGTTTAGGGTAGAATGTGGGAGTGAGGCAGGTGACTCCCTCCGCGTGTGATTCCCCGAGGAATGGGGGCTGTTGAGGCAGAGGGCACAGGCATGCGGGGGGTGAGGCCTTGGCCTCCTGGGCAGTGCCCTCTGCGGGGTGGGGCCTGGGGAGACAGAGAGGCAGCTGGGAGAGGGTACTCAGAGCAAAGGCAGGGGAGGGTGAGAGCGCGGGTGGGCTGCAGAGGGCCAGGCGGGGAGGGCCTTTCTGGGAGAGCATGGAACAGGAGATCAGGATTATCAGACCCAGGTTCTGGCTTTGAGGAACAGCATCCCGTGAATGCCTCCTTGCGCCTGAGGAGCGTGGAGCTAATGCAGTCCAGTCTTCCCGACACAGAGGAGGGAAGGAATGCGTGCTCGCTGAGGAGGGAGGCTGTCCTTCTAACCGGGCCGTGAACAGCGTGGGACCCTGCCCAGCTGAGTCCTTGCTGTGGGGAGGGAAGGGGGTGTGATCAGAGCTGCCCAGCTCTGGCTGTCGGTCACCCGCCTGTCACCTCCAGTGATATCTGGTGCTGAAAACAGCAGATGAAAACTTCGGTTGGAAATGGGAGAAAAGTCTTTTGCTTACAGAGTCTAGCTTGAATGTCCTTCCTTGTGAGTCACTGGAGAGTAAAGAGAGAAGATGTCAAGGCCTGCAAAGTGTTTGGACTCATCGATTCCAGTGGCAATAGCTAAGGGACTTACAGGAGGGAATTGTCCAAAATGGACCACTTTTGAGTGGGAAAGAGGCAGGCAGCATGGACAATTTGGTGTTCCGGGAGAACTGGGCTCTGGGGTCAGCCTGTTTATGAGGGATATATTGAAGTAATGAAATGCCAGCTAGAAATTAGTAGTTTGCAGTAATATGATAAGAAGACAGAAAGATGGGAGGTAGATATGAGCTCGTGTGATCGCACTGCCCTGCTGGAGGTGGCTTCGTGCTCGTGGCATGAGTCACGATGAGCTCTAGGAAATCCTTATGCACAGAGTGAGAACAAGCCTCCCTTCTTCCTCCCACCCCACCCGCTTCTCAGAACTCCACATCCCCCCGAGAGGAGAGAGGCAGACACCTGAGTGCATTTGGGAAACTGAGGTAGGCTCAGATCAGCTGGACCGAAGCATGAGCCAGAAAAGAGGGGTTTGGGAGACTCAGGGCTGCCAGGGGGACCCTGACCACAGGGTCAAGAGGATGGTCTTCAGTGGGATGATGGGACACCTTGGAAGATGCTGCATGTTTAGTGACTAAACTGCAGTGATCCTAGTAAACCCAGTGCCATAGTTCCTTGACTTCAGATTCACCTTCTCCCCCATCTTATCATCATGTCTCCAATGGCGGTGAGCTGCAATGGTCACCACAGTCTGTTCAGGGATTAATGCAGCCACTGCCGTCTGGTGTCATGAAAGAATGAACTGTGACGCAGAGTGGGCAGGGTAGGATGACAGAGACTTTATGAACCATAAACATTTTCTAGAGCTCATCTTCGTGCGTCTCTCTGGCTAGCTAGCTAGGTAGGCAGACCCACACACATACCCTTGCCCAGTTATGTTTCTCTGGAGAACTCGATTAGAGAAATCAGTTTCAGTAAACAGTAGTGGTCCCCGCTGTGAGTCTTGTTGCCGCTGCTACAAGCTGTCCAAGCCTCCACTGAGCCTTCTGAGGTGAGGACAACGCACCGTCCTCACAAGGTCCTTGTGCAGGTTTCAGGAGACGAGGCAGAGCATTTACCCAGAGGACAGGCTCGGGGGGGGGGGGGCAGAGGGCATGTGGGATAGCATTACTTGGGGAGTATGTGTGAGCAGGCTCCCCAGGGGAAACTGAGGCCCGGAGAAGTCCCAGCGTGCTCCAGTCACCCAGGTGAGAAGTGGCAGCCTGTGTCTGTGTGGCTCCGTGCTCCTAGCCCCAGAGCGAGAAGAACCAGCTGGCCACAGGAGGGTGAGGGCACGCCCAGCGTTCTGCTGCGCTGAGCCTCCCCCTCCGACCACCCCCTTTTCCCAGGGAGCTAGGTTCACTCGGTGGGCCCTGTCCAGGCCCTCCGATATGTTGTTTTTGCCTCCTAGAAAAACAGAAGAGATATATCAGCCAGTCATACTGTGAGCTAAGCATCTGCAGTTTGCTCATGTCCCCCTAATTCTCAGAGTACCCCCTAAGTTAGCTATATGGTACCCCCAGAGGCTGAGACCAGTGAAGATGTCTGAGCAGGGTTTGGGGTGACTGCAAACTGAAAGTGCAACCAGTGTGGTGTTCCCAACTGTCTTCAGCCTTCTCCAAGAAGAGGGTCTAGTAGAATGAAAACCTCAGTCATCTCGTAAGCACCCATTGGCAGGAGAGGCCAGCTACAGAGAAATTCCCTGCAGGCCCCAGTGGGCTTAGTTGATACACAGTAACCCTTCATCCAAAAATCAGAATGAACAGGCAGAGCCTGGTAGGCAGGGAAGGTAGATTGCTCCAGCCCAGGAGTTGGAGACCAGCCTGAGCAAGAATAAGACCCTTTCTCTACTAAAAATAGAGAAACTAGTGGGGCTTTGTGATGAGCGCCTATAGTTCTAGCTACTTGGGAGGCTGAGGCAGGAGGATTATTTGAGCCCAGAAGTTTGAGGTTGCTGTGAACTGTGACAGAACAGCACTCTAGCCAGGGCAACAGAGTGAGACTCTGCCTTAAAAGAATGAACAGTCAGATCTGGATTTGTCTAGATTTCTTTAAATTCTAAGACATGAAGAAGTTGGTTGATTTCTTTAAAGAATGGTCCCATTTGCAGTATTAGAGCATCATGAGAATAGCTAGATTTTGTTATTTAAAAGATTCATAGCAGCAATAGTTTTATTTTCTATTTTATAGATCTTTATTCAAAATCAGACTGACAACTAAACACTGGAGAAAAAATAAATATCCTGTTTTTCACTTAAGCTAAATACATTGACTTTATTGTTAAATTAAATTTTTTTTAAACTTTTTTTTTGTGTGTGTGTGTGGTTTTTGGCTAGGGCTGGGTTTGAACCTGCCACCTCCGGCATATGGGGCTGGCTCCCTACTCCTTTGAGCCACAGGCACTGCCCAACAGATATCTTCAGTTTGTGAAAGTGGAGACATAGGAGATAATGAGAAGGGATGCTGTCCAGGAGGCTGTGTGAGCAGAGAGGACCCTGGGAGACCGGGGGTGGGGGTGGGGGAGGTCAGCAGGGGGCCCCTCTGCCGTGGGCAGCCATGTGCTCCTGGTCACAGCAGGGTCCTCCGTCACCCCTGTTGGGGCTATCCAAAATGGGGATAGTTACCACCAGGATGGAATCAGCCCAGTCTCCTAACACTGATGCAGGCAGGCCAAGAAGGACGGGCACCACCCTGTGGTCAGCACGGTGCTCCCGCCACTTCCCAGGGAGGTGCCAGCAGGGTTGGGGGCTGGAGGGAGAAGCCTGGCTGTGCAGACACCGAGCTCTCTCTGGGGTCTTGGGGTCATTATCAGTGTCCTTGTGCCCTGTGCTTCTGGGGTGAGGTGACTCCTGGAAATGGTGGTGAGGGGGGTGACCGTTCGGCATGACTGTGGCAGGACTAAGTAGAATCCCCAAGCGTGCCAGCCAGGGAGCAGCCTGCCACCAGCCTGTGTCCCCTCCCCACCCGGGCTGCTGCCTAGGGGCTCAGGGACGCGCTCCCTGATGACACCATCAGCCCTTACGGGGGCTCCAGCATTTACCCCGCACCCTGCGGCCAGTCCCTGGGCTGGGCCCTGCGGCTGCAGAGGTGAACAGGTGCATGAGGGCTGCTCAGAAGCTGGGGGAGAGGACAGAACACTGGTGAGGACAGTCGTGGTGCAGAATTACAGCAGGCTGGCGTGGGAGAGGGGTCAGCTGGGGGTCTCAGAGGAGGAGAGGCCTGAATTGGGGGTGGGAAGACAGACGGACAAGCCGCAGGTGAGAGAAGCTCCAGGCTGGTCCAGTGAGGATCGTTCTGGCACGAACACGCCGGCTGGCACAGGGCGGGGCCGCCATGGAGACCTGGGGGCCTGGCTGTGGAGTTGGGGTCGTGGCCTGAGGGTGATGGCAACACTAGGAAGTTTTAAATTCTCCCATGGAAGAATCTGGTTTTCGCCTTTTAAAAAATCCTCCTGCCTGCTGTTCAGGGACTAGATTAGAGCCAGGACTCGGCCGTATCAATCAGGAGGCACCTTGAGTCGACCAGGTAAGCGATGTCATGAAGGGGATAAGGTGGTGGCAGGGAGCTGACAAGAGGTGGAGAGATTTGAGGCGAGTTCTGGATTTTCCAGTTGATTGCACAGGGGTGCCGAGGCAGCGAGGAAATAAGGAACATGGGCTTTGGGCTTAAGATGGGAGGATGCCGAGGAGAAAGGAAAAGGCGCTGGTTCCCAGGGTGTGGGGGCAGCAAGTCGAGAGTTCTTTGAGATGTGCAGGAATGTCAGGTGGGGAGTTGGAAACCTAGAGCTCCCATGAGATGCTGGACCCACGGGTCAGACCGTGGGCCTCTGTGTCAACCAGACGCGGCCGCAGGGAGCCGTCCGTGGCAGATGAGACGTCTGAGGACATGAGAAGCAGTGGGCTGAGCCCTGCAGCCCGTGACATTAGTCAGCAGGGCATGGGCAGCACCTAGTGGGGAAGGGGAGGACCCAGAGAGAGTGGGGCGTTAGGACAGCCAGGGCAAGGCTGTTGCAGAAGCAGGAGGGGCCAGCTGCTGAGAGCGCTCCTCAGGGCCCGTTCGTGTGACATACACTTCACAGCTGAGCGTAGAAACCCAAGTCACATCAGCCCTCACAGAGCTGAACAGAAAGCCTTTTAGATGCCGGGGCCCGTCTGGGACGTCATGTCCCTTACTTGTTTGTCAGTGCCATTGTTCCAACTATCTGTTTAAACGACTAGAAGCAGAGACGTGAGCATTTCATTGACCTTCCTACTTAAAAAGAGGACCCAAAGCAAGAAAACAAACACAAAGGTAGGGTGATGGAATCGAAAATATGAAAAATCTCAGAAACACCGTCAGCCCACTTGTTATGTTGAACAAAATTCAGTTTCCAGGGGACCAAGCGACTCCCACTCCCGGTAGGTTTAAAGTCAGGACTAGAGCTTGAGACTTCTTCCTCTCAGTCAGGTTTCTACCATGTCGCTCCTGGAAAACGTCACCGTGGTAGGCGTCCCAATTGTCGATTCGCATTCTAGCCTAAAAAGAGGACCTCGACCTTGGATTTTGTCTCACTGAGACTTTCTCTCCGCAGTTCTGTAAAGGGGGCTGCCCCTGCTGGGTGCTCAAGAGCCTGGCTGGGCAGGATCTGTAGTTACCCAGCTGCTGTTAGGGGTTGAGACTACAAATCCTGGGTAGTGTCTGTTGGGGGGGGGGGGGCGTCACTTACTTTATCTGGCTGCTGCAGTGGGACTGTCTGACAGCTCATTCGTAGGTACCAGAACCCGAGTCACAGGCTAGTGTCAAGCCTAGAAACTCCCCATTCCAGGTTGAACTCGGGCGCCCCCACACACTCCCAGATTGCAGGCAGCTGTTTTGTGCTGGGTTTTGTGAAGGTCATCTCTTTCTTCCTTCCTCCCTCCCTTCTTCTCTTCCTCCTTTTCTTCTTTTTTATTTAACTTCTGGGTAAAGAATTCTAGTCTCTGAGCCGGGAGACCTGGGCTCCAGTCGCCCCTGTCCCCGTCCCACACTCTCATGGAGTGACGTTGGGGGCCGTTCTCAGAGTGTGGCGCCTGCACCTGCGGCCTCCGCCTCAGCATCACCTGGGAGCTTGGCAGAAGTGCACATGCTCGGGGCCTCTCTCCGCAAGTGGGCCCCGCCACCTGGTTTTCACAGGGACCCTGCCGTCTCGGCTGCTGTCCCTGAGACACTGGGAAGCACGGTCTCCTCCCATCAGGATGACTTCACAGGGCGGCAGTGGCCACACCTCCACATGGTGTGGAGTTTAAGTTATAGCCTCGCCCCTGCTCGCAGCTGTTAAGAATCCTGAGGCTTGATTGGTATCGGTCAGTAAGACCCTCAGCTCTGGCCCCCTGTGGCTCTAACTGCATGAAAGCAGCGATGGCAGAAGCTAGTGGTAGGGCCAGGCTGGTGGGTTAAAATGCAACCCTGGTCTTCCATGGTTCTGCCTCTGCCTTTCCCAGGAATAGGACCGATGGTCTCTTGTGCTGATGTGATTTTGAGGGGATCACGAGGACTGGGATATTCTGCCCCCTTCCCCCATCTGCTTTCCCCGGCCACCTGCCTGTGTTGCTCTGTGCTGGGACCAGTTGTGCCCATCAGGGTATAGAGTGGATGGGTGAGTCTGACAAGGGGAAGGAGATCAGAGGCTAAAATAATTCCCCCTGCAAAGGGAGCAGAGCTACTGAGGAGGAGGAGAACAGACTGAGGAGGCAGAAGACTTGGTGGGCACCTGACTCGGTTTGGACATTAGGAAGCCAGATAAGCACTAAAGGGGTGGCCCAGACCCACTGTGCCATGTGGCAGGACTCTCTGCTCTCTGCCACCCTCAGGGAAGGCGCCAGAACCATATTCCTTCTAGAGGCAGTTGAGTTTCTGTTGAACTTGCCACCCTGCTAAGATGAGCAGAGAAGCCAGGTCCTGTGAGTTGTGTCATGTTGAGCCTCCCTAACATGGAACTGGCTGGAAGGATTTGAGTTTTAGGAAACAAATCATAAAAGAAGACAAATGTGTCGCCCTTTTCATTTCAGAGACATGTAAAAATTATCTGGCTTCATTATTTTATTCTAAAGTTAACATTTAGTATTAGAAACATTTACAGTGTTAAAATTTGGTGAGGATTACTTGCTAACATCTTGAGAATGATGGTAATTCTTGGGGAGATGCCTAGCAGAGAAAGAACCCGAAATTGTCCCATGCAGCTGAACATGAGGCTGAATGTGACTGTGACCCAGGAGTGTCCTGGTTTCCACCCTGCAGGAGGAAGGAGGGCGCTTGGGAGGTGTTCAGTGTTGCTGAGAGTGAGTGCTAGCAGACCTGTGTGTGTGTCATATAGCACGGACCGTGGTGTCAGCAGTCTGAAGTTCATTTACAACTTCTTCAAGACTTTAATGATCGAACTGGCTGCAAGATTATGACAGTTACTCTGGGACAGCAGAAGACACACTGAATAGAGAACAGAATCTATAGTTTAGGTCCCAGCATTTAGTTATTCTAATGCAATGTTTTTCAACCTTTTTTTTTATCTTACTGCACTCTTGAACCTGTAGTTAAACTTCTGCAGCAGCACACTTAAATTATGTTGGTCAGAAAAAAGAGTAAAAAGCGCTGGGCACAGTGGCTCATGCCTGTACTCCCAGCACTCTTGGAGGCTGAGGCAGGTGGATTGCTTGAGCTCAGGAGTTTGAGACCAGCATGAGCAAGAGTGAGACTCCATCTCTAAAAATAGCCAGGTGTTGTGACAGGTGCCTGTAGTCCCAGCTACTTGAGAGGCTGAGGCAAGAGGATCGCTGGACTCAAGAGATTGAGGTTGCCGTGAGCTATGACAGTACAGCACTCTACGGGGCAAAAAAAGTGAGACTCTGTCTCAAAAACAAAGAAAGAGAGAGTTAAAAAAGAATACACCTAATGTGCTTGAACTTCGTTCAAAAATAATTTCATTAATCTTTAAAATGTTCAGAAAATACCTAAGATCCTCCTACAGCACGCCAGTTCAAAATCAGTTCTAAGACCTTAGAAAAGTCACTCTGCCCCTCCCGGAGCCTCCGTCCATTCATATGCAAAATGAACATTCAAAAGAAGCCCTTACCCTGAGGGGCGGGAGCAGCTGAGATAATAGAAGTAGCTCTTTATAAGCTGCGGGGTTCTGCAAGCCTTTACTTTTTGCTCTGGATTACTTTGGGGTGTTGCTCTAAAGCACCCGTGTTCTAGGGACACGGTTTTCCTCCTCATTCACATTGTTGTAATGTTCCTTAAAAGGGGCTTGTGTACCCCCTGATTGCACTAATGTACACAGCTATGATTTAATAATAATAAAAAAGGGGAGCTTGACTCCTCCACCCTCTACCACCACCTTTGCTTGGTGGGTTTCTTACCCAAGTTGGAGCCAACACATTCCCCACTATGGGCTACAGGTGCTTAGCCCACTGGAGGTCACTTGAAGGGTAATGTATTCTTTTATGGGAAGGTAGAAATGCTTCTTTTTAAGTGGCTTAATTTGTAACAGAGAAACTAGGTTGTTTTTTTTGCCTATCAATAGCCACTGGAAGGGAAACGAGAAATCAAGGGAGGAGCATTTAGACGCCTCATGGGATTGTCTTGCTGCCCGTTCTGGCCCACGGAGCAGCTGTTCTTCCCTTGTCACTTACACTTGCTTATGTGGGTTTCTGTGGTTTGTAGCCCAGCGTCCGTCGGCCTGATGACACGGTGGTCAGGCATGTGAGTGCAGATTCTTACGCATACTGCTCAGAAGGCTGACTTTCTGCATTCATACACAAAAGAATAAAAGAGGTAAAAATACTGGAAAGCCAGAAACAGAATACTATTCTTTGCGTCAATATGATAAATTACCTAGAGAATCCAAGACAACCCATTCATTCACCCAATTATTTGAAACTTAATTCTTGTGTAGCTGACTTGGAATTATAAGAGCGTTCAGTAAAGTGTCCAATTACAAGATAATTATATAAAAGTAGGCTTTTCATGTTAAACATTCTTTGATGTCAGGCAGGGTTTGGGCCATTGCTGGGGATTCCCATGTTGAAATATATTTCTAAGGCCTTATGCCCATGCGCGTTTCCTGATTTCTTCTAAGGATTGAACAATGTTTAAAGATTTTTCCACTTTGTATTGGATGGAGTTTGTACTGCTATGAATTTTGTGATGCATATGATATGGCCATTTCCCTAAGTCTCCCTGCATTGTTTTTACTCAGAACATTTCTTTTTTGTTGTTTTTTTTTTTTTTTTTTAATTAAATCATGGTTGTGTACATAAATGCAATTATGGGGTACAATGTCCTGGTTTTATATACAATTCGAAATATTTTCATTGAACTGGTTGACATAGCTTTCATGGATTTTTCTTTGTTATTGTGTGGATACATTTATATTTTGCATTTAGTAAGTTTCACCTGTACCCTTCTGAGATGCACCTTAAGAGAACATTTCTTACCATTGTGAATTCTATGATGTACTTTGAGGCTTGAGTTAATTAATTTAAAAGAACTCCCCCCATTTATCACTTTTTTTTTTTGAGACAGAGTCTCACTCTGTTGCTCTGTGTAGAGTGCTATGGTGTCACAGCTCACAGCAACCTCAAACTCCTGGGCTCAGGCTATGCTTTTGACTCAGCCTCCCCAGTAGCCGGGACTACAGGTGCCTGCTACAACATGTGGCTAGGTTTTCTGTTTTTAGCAGAGATGGGATCTCATTCTTGCTCAGGCTGGTCTCGAACTCCTGAGCTCAGGTGATCTACCTGCCTTGGCCTCCCAGAGTGCTGAGATTACAGGCATGAGCCACCTCGTCCAACCATTGTTTCGCTTATTGAGCTTCCATATGAACTTGACCTGAAGTTTAAGAGTTGGGAAACATTTTTAGAAGGTCAGTAGGAGGCCAACCCACTAACTAAAAGTTAATCAGCTTTTATACCTGATTAGCTCATACCTTGACTGTCAATTTGGAGTCACTTTGAATTAGAAAATAAAATACTCTCTTGTTTTATTTAAGAACTCAGTTTGAAGGTAACCAGTGAGCTGCCCTTGTGGAGCTAGCAAATGACTGTGTACTGTCACCTTGCTCCTTCCCTGATGGCTGGCAGGGCCCCTTTCCCCTGCCAGTTCTCCAGCTCCACATACTAGTGCCTCTTCTTAGGAGTGGATCCAGACAACCCCATCCACAGCCACATTTCTTCATGGCATTGACCTCCAGAGCATGGTGTTTGACCTGCAAGATCTGACCAGTCTCCCTTGTGTGTCTGCAATAGAGACATAACCCAAAACACATCTAGAGCTATAAACATTGACTTTTAGATATCAAACAGCATTTCTCCCCTCATCTTTTTAGGGTTCTTCTTTTAGAGAATGACAGGACTTACACACATAATGAGATAGAATGAGAAAGGGGCCTGGGGCCTGTCTCTGATGTCATTGCAGAGTCCCTGGGCAATGAGCTCTGAGGACACTGATTCTGAGCTATGCGGCTGCCCTTTCAGAGCTCTGTGGGGAAACCTGCTTAGTGCTCCAGTCCCAGAGCGAGTTTGCTGTACCGTCTTGCATGAAACCTTTGTTCTAGGGCTCACTTTGCTTCTTAGGGACACTTGTCTGCAGCCTGTGACACACCTCACAGCACCTGCTCACAGAAAGCCACACACCCCTCACCCATCTCACAAGTGCTGCCCACAGCTCCCACCACGCCCACACCCTTGCCTGGACACACTCAGCCTCTCACTATGCCCCTGCCACACACAAAAAGAGGTTCCAGGAATGAGACGCTTTGTCTGTGCTCCAGGCACATTCCCTGACCTCACTACAAGATTACCTTTTTTTAACTTTTTCATTAAAACCATGCCTTAAAACACTTTCCTTAAACAAAGATAAGAACTTCAAGGGAGGTGGTTGCTTGAATACCACACCTTGACATGACCATCTGGAGGCAGCAATCCATCTCTAAACAGGAGATTGCTGAGATATGTAGCGCTGTGTTGCTTGCAAGCAGCTGCCCCCTGTGACCTTTGTAAAGTTTGTTGATTGAAGATGTACTGTTCCCCCACGCTGCAGGTCTGTGTAGGTTTCCCTCTACAGAGCTGAATTATTGCATTTTTACTATAAAAACTCAGGCCCACGTTGATCATGTTCGAATTATTAAATGGTGACGATGTTATTAGCGATGGTAGATGTGCAGATGGGAAGAGGAAGAGCGAAAGAAGAGAAAGAAAGGAGTCCCCTCCTCCACATGTGTGTGTGTGTTTGTAATATGTACCCGTACACGTGACTTTTTTTTCAAAGAACTTACAGGCAGTCCCCGAGTTATCAACATCCAACTTACATGCAACTCACACTTATGAACAGAGACTATACAGGTAGTAGGTAAATGTACCTATTCCAACTTACATACAAATTTACCTTGAACAAACCTATAGAACAGGGGTCCTCAAACTACGGCCCACGGGCCACATGAGTTGGTGCGAATTGTATTTGTTCCCGTTTTGTTTTTTACTTCAAAATAAGATATGTGCAGTGTGCATAGGAATTTGTTCGTAGTTTTTGTTTTTAAACTATAGTCCGGCCCTCCAACGGTCTGAGGGACAGTGAATTGGCCCCCTGTTTAAAAAGTTTGAGGACGCCTGCTATAGAACTTACCTCGTTTGTAGCCTGAGGACTGCCTGCATTTTGTCTTTCCCTCATGCTCTGTGGCTGCACAGAGGTTTCCCTTGTAGTCAGGGGCTCTGCTAATCCATGCAGACACTCTTTAGTCTAAAGCCCAGCCCCGAGGCATCAGGGCGAGCAGACCGGACGTGGGGCTGCCTCCCAGTGCTGCCTCCTTGGCAGCACACATGCTGCGCGTGTTTGAGGGAATCCTTCAGGTAGAGTGTGGGAACGTGTGCTTATTTTATTAAGTGGAAAATGTTTCCCATCTTTCTTTCTTTGGAAAATACAATTGGCAGCCAGTGGGTTTCGTATTACCCGTCCTTCCCCTCACTTTCAGGGATCCAATCTTAGAGTTTCCCCCCTCCTACCCCCATGGGATATTTCTCTTCACCATTTGTCTCTGTGAATATCATTGCTACAAAGTGACTGTCCAAAGCCGTGTCTGCTGACCCCAGAACTTCTGCAGAGCAACCTTGCAGACAGGGCGTCACTCTCCCTCTCCCTCTTCTTGGGCTCTTATCCTCAGATAAGGTCTTTTATCTCTGCTCATTCTGCCAGTCCCATGGTGATGGTGACTCAGGAAATCTATGCCTCCAGCTCAAGCCTCTTCCTGACACTGACACCCCTAGATCCTGCTGCCCACACGTGACCGGCCATGAGAAACCCCGTGTCTAAGAACTGTACACTCCCCTCCCAGTTGTCCCGTCATCTCCTGCCTCCCTCACCGCACTCTGCCGCTGTGTGAGTTCTTAGCACTGCCTCTGCTGCTATCCTCTCTCTGGGTTCTGCCTCCATCCTCTTTGCCCACAGCTTCAAAGTTCCTGCTCTGCCCCTAGAGCTCTCCCATTCAGCCCCCTTTAGGCAGATCCCATCCACCCACTTCCTGCAGGGGATTCCGTGAGGCCTTCTCAGTGTTCACCTGACATGGAGGGCTCTGCCCGGTTGCCTGCAGGCCTGGCCTGGGGGAGGGGGGCCAGCACCAGCCCCAGCACCCCGGCCTCCAGCACTGAGCTCCACACAGTGCCTGCCCTGCTCTGGTAACCACAGCCCAGCCTCCTCCTTGGCGGCAGGGTAGGGAGGGCCTCCTCCATCACTTGCCCACCCTGAGTGCCAGGCCTGACCTAAGACCCTGGAAACCCCATAATCCTACCAGGGTTCACATATGTCCTGACAGCCCAGTAGGCAAGAATTGCATTAAATTTTGGTTCAGCATTGACCTTTGGATGACCTTGAATCCACAGAAGTATCATCCATTGGGGGATGCTATAGACTGAATGTGCCCTCCCAAAATCTACATGTTAAAATCTAACCCCTAAGAGGTAGTTTTAGGTGGTTAGGGCTTAAAGGAGTCACCCCTACGAGTGGGATTAGTGAGCTTATGAAAGAGACCTGAGAGAGGCTCCGTGCCCATTCTTTTTTTTTTTTTTGACAGAGTCTCACTCTCTTGCCCCAGGCAACATCATAGCTCACAGCAACCTCAAATTCCTGGGCCCAAGCAATCCTGGCCTCAGCTTCCCCACTAGCTAGGACTACAGGTGCCCACAACAATGCCTGGCTGGCTTTCTATTTTTAGTAGATATGGAATCTCTAACTCAACCTGCCTTGGCCTCCCAGAAAGCTGGGATTACAGGTGTGAGCCACCAGGCCCAGCCCTTTCTGCCATATGAGGATATAGGGAGAAGGCACCATCTATAAACCTCAAAGCAGGCCCTCCCCAGACATGAAATCTACATTTCTGTTGTTGATGAGTAACCCAATCTATGGTGTTCTGCTGTAGCAACCTGAGTAGACCGAGATCGGGGCTCACATGGCTTTATACCAAGAGGCTCCATTTCACAAAAGGAGCAATGACAGGAGTCTATTAAACAGCAAGCTTCCTGAGTTTCATTTACTAGAAAGTTAAATGACCACTTTAGGGACAAACTTGATGTCAACAGTTGTGCTCACTCAATGCCCAAAGGAGGTAGTAAGGACCCTCCAGTTCCTTCAGCCCCTGGCAGTCATGGTATGTTATAAGGATGTTGCTATACAGGAGATATATTGTTTTTTCCTGGGCATTCCTAAATTTTGTGGTCATTGGCTTTAATATGGTTATAGCTTTAGGAGAGCTAAGCAGGTTCCCACTGATACTAGGATGCCGCTGTCCTCTAGTGTAAATCTGATCACAATAAATCTGAACTCCAAGAAGAGAAAGGTGAACTTCCTTAGAGCAGAGTAGCTACCACTGCTCACCAGGTGGCTTCAGAGGCCCCTGAGGAAGTGTGTGAGTGGTGCCCTCTCCTTAGACCAGTGTTTTTCAACCTTACTAATCTCATAGAACACTTGGACGTGTAGTTAAAGTTCCACGGCACACTTAAATTATGTTGATCATTAAAAAAAAAATTTAAAAAAAAACAATATGCTTACTGTGCTTTGAACTTCTTCTTCATTAAAAATAATTAAATTAATGATCTTTAAAATTTTCAGTTGTCATACCAGTAGAAAATCACTGCTCATGGCCCTGTGTATCTTTCCCAGGAAATATTCTTCAGCTTTTTGTCTGCTGGGTGGTTTAACCTCACATGTTAATTGTGTGGCTTCTGGGCTGAAATTAAACTTTGGATGCAGTGCTGCTGGAAATCAAGCAACTAGATTGAGAAATCCAGGATCTCCCCTGGGTGTGGTTTGGCTTCTGCCCAGGCCCAGCCAGTGCGGAGTCCACCTTCCCACAGGATACACTCACTTCCTTCTCTGGTGCTACCATGATCTTTTCTACTCTTCAATCAAAACTGTCCCACTGAGAAGGCGCTCACACCTCCTTGCTTGATAAAATGGCCTGGTCCCACAAGGAAGTTGTGTGTCCTCCTGGGTGAGTTGTTGCAAGATTTTGCTATTGCAGTGCAAAGGTCTCTTCCTTTCCTAAATCGAAGGGAAATTAATGGGGCTGACAGATTCTCCTAGACAACTAAGATCCCTTTCTAAAGACTCAGTAAAAGGTACATTGAATGGTCGCTAGATGCCACGTGGTCCCTGGCATTGCTGCAGTCAGCAGCTAGCAGTGAGTATTCGAGGTTTCCCCCTCTGGAGCTATTCCTGATTGCCTTTATGTGCCAGATATGAACAAGTCCTCCCAGGCAGACTTGTGCTGGGTTTTTATTTCA
The DNA here is from genome assembly GCA_963574655.1 of Perodicticus potto. Taxonomy (NCBI): domain Eukaryota; kingdom Metazoa; phylum Chordata; class Mammalia; order Primates; family Lorisidae; genus Perodicticus; species Perodicticus potto. The sequence continues at coordinate 13,061 of CAUYRH010076626.1, read as the reverse complement.
AGCCGAAGTGTTTTATCACGTGGAGACACCCATTCACTTTTCTTCTGGGCTGGTCTTTCTTGGTACCATTTTTTTCCTCTTTGGATGACAGTATTTTCCAAGGTGTTAGAACCTCTTAGTCATAAAAGACATCTAAAAGCAGTCACAAAGAACTGGTGGCTCCTAGGTATAAGGTATAGGGTGATCGCAGGGTTGGTTATGCAGCTGTCCCTGGGCTAGCTGAGACCAAGCTGGCAGTGAGTGACCTGTGTTAGCCTGCTCCTGTGCTGCAGAGGGGACCTTGCTCTTCTGAACTTGATGCTAACCCAGACGTTTTGGGTGTGTCCTTTCCCAAACCACTGAGCAGCCTCTAACTCCGGCAACATTTCTGTGGAGCACTGGTGGCTTTACTGGGGGGAGACAAGCAGCCTGTCACACTCCTCTCTCACTGCATGTTGCCACGCGGCTGCTTTTGGTTCAGCTCAGGTAGCCTGGTTTTGATCTTCGTGCCTGCTGTGTTATTAGCTCCCTTTTAGTAGGGTTCATAGGAAGTTTTCATCTTGACCATTAAGCAGTATAGTTACTGATGATCAGTCCTTTCATTTTTTTATTTTAAAGGTGCTCATCACCAGATTGTGATGTGATTATAAATTGCCTCTCCCAACCTCCCACTGCCCTAATCCCTGTTTATACAGTAAGTGAATTATGTCGTGGGAGTGGGAGAGTTAATTTATGTGGACATCGTGAATAGAGTTGGAATGATGTGTTTATGTATTTCATATGATTTAAACCTACCCAAAATTCCAGTATCTGTCTTGTTCTCACATTTCATATGAAAAACTAAAACACAAATATTCATAGAGTCACCTGAATTTATACAGATGGTTAACAGTGGAGATGGGGATTGAACTAGTGTTACAGATTGGACAATCGTACCTTCCAAAATGCATATGTTAAACTAACAACCCCCCCCCCATTATGTTATTAGGAGGTGGTGCCTTTGGGAGGTGATTAGGTCATCAGGGTGGAGCCCTCATGAATGGAATTAGTGCCCTTAGAAAAGAGACTTTTGAGACTCCCTTGCTCCTCCCACCCTGTGAGGCTGCAGGGAGAAGGCACCATCTGTAACCCAGAAAGCTGAAAGAATCTGCAGGGGCCTGATGTTGGACTTCCTGCCTCCAGAACTGTGAGAAATGTCTGTTTTTTAAGCCATCTCGTTGAAGGTATTTTTTGTTATAGCAGCCCACATAGACTAAGACAACTGGGCTAGGTTTTGAAAATGTTGCTTTTCCCGATTGTGGAGTCTATCAAAGAATGTATTGCTCATTTTATCAAACTGTCAACATGTGCATGTCTTATATAAGCAAAGTTCCATCTTCAGTTTTCTGCATCATGTAATACTGAACCAAGTACCTGCCAAATAATATTTGTTCATTAAGTGTTTGTGGAATTCATCTATAAAGAAATATAGATAAGCTATATATCTATGTATAAAAAAAATAGGTAAACTATATATTTTGTTTCTTTCTTTTTTTTTTTTTTTTTGCAGTTTTTGGCTGGGACCAAGTTTGAACCTGCCACCTCCAGTATATGGGGCTGGTGCCCCACTCCTTGAGCCACAGGCAACGCCCAGCTATATATGTTTTTTATATTAGCTGGATAATATCAATAGTAATAAAATTGAAAATTGAAAGTTGAAATAACTTTCAACATTGTTAATATTAAAGCGAGTGTTTATGTAGCATAACTTGAATTCTATACAAGCTTCTTTACATTACAAATTAACAAATGAAGGTGGTGGTCATATTAACCGTGGTTAGAATCTAACACACATCTTGATGTGTTTGGACTTAATAATGTATGTTGCAGGAGCCATTCGAACTTGACAGGTCTGTGATGTAAATATAAGGGATATATATTTATTTTGAATAGTTCATTATTAATATGATTTTATTTCAAAGAGTATAAGTCAGTGGTTCCCTAACTTTGCAGTGGAATCACCTGGGGGACTTTTAAAAGTATTAATATATGGTCCTCACCCCTGGCTATTCTGAGTTAAGTATAAGATTGAATCTTTACATTGGGATTTTACAGCTACCTGGGTGATTCTCATGTGCAGCAAAGTTTGGGAAGACCTGGCATATGCAATGCATGAAGAATCATTAATTTAGTATCGGAGTGTGCCCTACAACTCAGGATTTATTGCTTTATTCACTGCATTTGCATGAACGAACACCAACTATCCACCAGGCACTATACAGATGCTGGGTACTTAGAGGTGAATGAAAAAAGCATAGCACTGCCCTCCTACAATCTCGGTCTGGCAGAGGAAGAAAGACCATGTACAGGTAAATCAACCAACACTCTAAAAATGTTTCATATGAAAGATTGTGGAAAGTGAGGAGGTTGTGAACAAAATGAATGTGAGTCCAGGCAGCAGGAGAGGATTATGGTTCTAGGGCCTCACAGAAGGCTGACTTGTCCTGTGGGAGAGGCATAAAAAGTTGGAGAGAGGCTGGTGCAGCAGTTTCTCAGCCATGCCAATGACTTTGCACTTGGACCTGGAACTTTGTGATGCTCTTGGCTGTTTTAAGCAAGGAAGCTGGGGTAAGTGGGCGTAGAATCAAGGTTGCAGTTAACCATTTAGAAGTTCTTTGAGGCATCATTCAAGTAAGCAATGATAGTGGTTGAAGAGTGGTGGAGTAACGGATATGGATTCTTGACATATTTGAAGATAGAACTCACTGGTGCTGCTGGTGAAGTGCATGTGTGATACCGGGGCAGGAAGGGAATTAAATATTATTATAAGTGTTCGGCCTGAGCAATCAGGTAAATCTTTTTTTTTTTCTGAGACAGAGTCTCCATTACCCTGAGTAGAGTGCCGTGGCATCATAGCTCACAACAACCTCAAACTTCTGGTTTCAAGTGATCCTCCTCCCTCAGCCTCCCACATAGCTGGGACTACAAGTGTGTGCAACGACGCCCGGCTAGTTTTTCTATTTTTTCTAGGGATGAGGTTTATCTCTTGCTCAGGCTGGTCTCAAACTCCTGAGCTCAAGCAATCTACCCTTGGCCTCCCAGAGTGCTGGGATTACAGGCGTGAGCCACTGAGCCCGGCTTTTGTGTGTGTGTTTGTGAGACAGAGTCTCATTCTGTCACCCTGGGTTGAGTTCTGTGGCATCATCATAGCTCACAGAAACCTCAAACTCTTGGGCTCCAGCAACCCTCTTGCCTCAGCCTCCTAAGTAGCTGGGACTGTAGGCTCCTGCCATGACCCCCAGCTAGTTTTTCTATTTTTAGTAAAGACAGAGTCTTGCTCTTGCTCAGGCTGGTCTTAAATTGCTGAGCTCAGCAATCCACCCACCTCAGCCTCTCAGAGTGCTGAGATTACAGGCACAAGTCACTGAGCCCGGCCTATTAGGAGAATCTTGATGCTGTGTGGTTGGAAGGGAGATAGTACATGGAAAGTTGACATTGGTATGAATTTGGGAGTAAAATCAATCATTCTTTTTGGCATAATAATTTCAAGATAGCTGTTAGACATCTATACAGAGCTGACAAATAGGCAGTTGAATAAACAGGTACTCAGAACAAGAAACAGAACATTGCCCTATCACCAGAAATGTCCTATTCCTGTTAAACTCGTGTATTACTTCTAGTAATTTTTATATAGAATTCTTAGAATTTCTACATTTAAACTCATGTCATCTGTGAATAGAGTTGGTTTGGATTTACTTCTATTATGGATACCTTTATTTATTTATTTTTGAGACAGAGTCTCATTCTGTTGCCCTAGATAGAGTGCTGTGGCGTCATCACAGCTCACAGCAACCTCAAACTCTTGGGCTCAAGAGATCCTCTTGCCCCAACCTCCCCAGTAGCTGAGACTATAGGCACCCATCACATTCGGCTAGTTTTTTTCTATTTAGTAGAGACAGGGTCTCACTCTTGCTTAGGCTGGGCTCTAGCTCCTGAACTTAAGCAATGCACCTGCCTCGGCTGCCAGAGGGCTAGCAGTATTCCAGATACCTTTTGTTTTTGTTTTTGAGACAGAGTCTCAAGCTATCGCCCTGGGTAGAGTGCCATGGCGTCACAGCTCACACCAACTTCAAACTCTTGGGCTTAAGCGATTTTCTTGCCTCACCCTCCCAAGTAGCTGGGATTATAGGCGCCCGCCACAACATCCGGTTACTTTTTGTTGTTGTTGCTGTTGCCATTGTTGTTTTAGCTGGCCTGGGCCAGGTTCTAACTGGCCAGACTAAGTGTATGTGGCCGGTGCCCTACCTACGGAGCCGTGGCCACCACCCCAGGTACCTTTAATTTGTCATAACTGCTGTTCTTGTTTTCTTGGCAAGAGCCTGCATTACGATGTTGACCACAGGGGCAAGAGCTGCCCTTTGCCTTGTTCTTGATCATAGGTACACAACAGTCCCACTTTTGTCACTAACTGTGATGCTGGACGTAGGATTTTCAAGATGCCTTTTATCAAGTTGAGGAAGTTCCCTTATATTCTTTGTTCGTTAGGAATTTTTATTACAGTGAATGTTGGATTTTGGCAAATGCTTTTCCAGCATTTTCTGCATCTACTGTTTTTTCATCTATCCTATTAAAATGCCATATCATATAATTTGTTTTCTGATGTTAAACCAAACTTGTATTACTGGAGTAAATCCATATTGGTCACAGGGTATAATTTTTTTTAATATGTTGCTATGTTTGGCTTGCTCATATCTTGTTCAAGGTTTTTATGTCTGTGTACATGAAGGTTATTGGCCTGTAGTTTCTTTTTTTGTGATGTCTTGTCTGGTTTTGATATCGGAGTAATACTAACTTCACAGAGTGAGATCAGCAGTGTTCCCTTCTCTATTTGATGAAAGCATTTGTGAAGGACTGGTATTATATTTTCTTTAAATGCCTGACTGGAGGCACCAGTGACACCATTTCAAATTGGGCTTTACTTTTGGGAAGAATTTTTCTTATCAATTTAATTCCTTTATTTTTTATTTCGGATTTTCTATTTTCTTCTCATATAATCTTTGGCGATTTGTGTATTTCTAAGAACTTGTACATTTCACATGAGTCCCCTGACTTTTTTTGCATAAAGTTGTTCACAATATTCCCATATAATTAATACTTTTAATAACTGTGGATTTGGAAGTGGTATCCCCTCTTACATGTATGATTTCTTTTTTTTATTAAATCATAATTGTGTACATTGGTGCAATCATGGGGCACAATGTGCTGACTTCATATACAATCTGAAATATTTTCATTGAACTAACATAGCCTTCGTGGCCTTTTAATCACTATATGAAGACATTTATATTTTACATTTAGTAATTTTCACTTGTACCCTTCTAAGATGCACCGTAAGTGTGATCCCACCAATCACCCTCCCTCCACCCATCCTCCCCCCTCCCCACCCCTACACGTATGATTTTTCCAGTTTCTGTCCTTGAAAGATTCTGGATCCAAGGAAGAAAGATTATTCCAAGGTGTGAAACAAAGGAAAACGGAATCCCCATTCTGTAGAAATAATGTAGTGTTTATTCCCACCTGGATGCAGGTGGGGTGAAATGAAGAAAGAAATCCACACATGGGTTACGACGGATGGGGATGTAAAGGGTCGGGGAGCGCAGCAATTGGTGGCATTCCTATTTCCTGGGAGGGACGTGAGTCTGACCCTTCCTGGGTGGGCCGTGAACCTGACCCTGTCTGGGCGGGGCACGTTTATTTGGGCAGGTACACCTAATTCGATCAGTCCTCTCTTGAATTCTTGGTAATCTGACTAATGTTCTGTCAATTTCGTTGATATGTTCAAGGAAAAAGCTTTTGATATTTTATTTTTCTGTTTTCCATTTTATTGATTTGCATTCTGGTCTTCATTATGTTCATTCATCTGCTTTGGTGTTTAGTTCGTTCTATTCTCTGTCCCTGTAGGTCTGCTTTATTGAGAGTGACGTGCAAATGGAATCGTACTCTATGCACTACTCTGGGACTAACTTTTTTCACTCAACACAACATATTTGAGATTTGTTCTTGTTGTGTGAGTTCAGTCCCTTTTATTGCTGAATCATACGACATTATATGGATGTACCATGGTTTATTTATTCACACTTTAAAGGAATTTGGACGGTTCTAGTTGGGGACTGTCTACATAAATAAAGTAGCTATTAATATCTGCATACAGATTTCTGAGAAAGCTAAATTTTAATTTCTCTAGAATATATACCTAGGAATGAGATTGCTGGGTCACGTGTAAATATACATTTAATTTTATAAGAAACTATCAAACTATATCCCAGGTGTTTTTGCTTCATGTATTTTGAAGCCGCCTGTCAGGTGCACACACACTTGGGATTGATGTTCCTGCTTGGTGAATTGAGCCTTGTATCATTAGCTAGTGTGTTATCTTTCTCAGGCCCTGGAACTTTCCCTTGCTGTAAAGACCACTGTGTCTAATGTCGGTCTCACTCATATTAATGTACCTACTCCAGGCTTTTCCCATTAATGTTTCCTTGGTATATATCTTCGCCCATCCTTTGCTTTTGACTTACTTGTCTGCTTGTATGTAAGATGGCTTTCATGCAGACAGCATATTGTTGGGTGTTCATTTTTGATCCATTCCTTTTGTGTTTGTCTTTTAATTGTATTGGTGTATTTCAACCATTTGCATTTAACAGAATTTCTGATCTGTTTCGATTAGGTGGACAGTTTTTAGTTTATTGTTTGTTCATTCCTTTTTGTACCTCTGTTTCCCCTTTTCTGTCTCCCTTTGGACTACTTAAATTTTTTTATATTTTATTTAAGTATTTTATTTTAATTTGTATGTTTTTATATTCTGTCTCTTTTTTTATTAGACCATAACTGTGTACATTACTGCATTTACAGGGTACAATGCGCTGATTTTATATACAATTTGAAATGTTTACATTAAACTGGTTAAGATAGCATTCACCTCACTTATTTGTTGTGTTTAGACATTTACACTCCACTATTAATATATTTGACATGTACAAATGCACATGCACAGTAGGTGAGGTCCCTCCGATTACCCTCCTTCCACCTGTCCACCCCCCTCCCCTCCCCTCCCCTTCCTCTTCTCTCCTTCTTCCTGGGCTATAATTGTGTTTTATCTTTCATATGAAAGGGTGGATGGTTACATATTGATTTCATAATAGTATTGAGTACATTGGGTATTTTTTTTCCATTCTTGAGAGACTTTACTAAGAAGAATATGATCCAGCTCCATTCATGTAAACATAAAAGAAGTATAGTCTCCTCTTTTTATGGCTGCATAATATTCCATGGTGTACGTATACCACAGTTTGTTAATCCAGTCCAAGGTTGATGGGCACTTAGGCTGCTTCCATGACTTGGCAATTATAAACTGGGCTGCAATAAGCATTCTTGTGTAAATATCTTTGTTGTAAAGTGATTTTTGGTCATCTGGATATATATCTAGTAGAGGAATTGCAGGATCAAACGACAGGTCTACTTTTAGTTCCCTAAGTGTTCTCTACACTTCTTTCCAAAAGGAACGTATTAGCTTGCATTCCCACCAGCAGTGCAGAAGTGTTCCCTTCTCTCCACATCCACGCCAACATCTGTACTTTGGAGATTTTGTTATGTGGGCTAATCTTACTGGGTCTCTTTCTATAATTTTAAATGACTGTTCATACTTCTTGTTCCATAGTCTGTGGAATGTATCATGGGAATCTTACCACCATATAGGTCTGTGTACTCCCCACCTGTTATTACATAGAGTGTCTTACGTATAATTACTTCTACAGACGCTGAAAATTCCATCAGTTAGTCCTGTCACCTTTCCTTGCAATCATAGATATTTTATAGATGTTATTAGAAGAATCTGTTATTCTACCCACATATGTTCTGTTTCTGTCACTTTTCATTCCTAACGTTCCCAGCTTTCCTCCCATATCACTTTCCTCCTGTCTGAGAAGCTTCCTTTAGCATTTCTTTCAGAGCAGTTCCAGTAACTAATTATCTTAATTTTCCTTCATCTGAGAATATCTGTATTTCCTCTTCATTCTTGAAGATTATTTATACTGAATATAGATTCTGGATTAAGAGTTCTTTCATCCCTTTAGAAATGTTGTGTCTCTGTGGTTTCTGATGAGAAATCTACACCCATTCAAATGGTTGTTCCCTGCGTATCATTGGGTGTTTTTTCCTGGGTGCTTTCAAGCTTTTTGATAAAAACCTTCTCTTTGGTTTTCAGCTGCGTGATTGTGATTTGTCTGGGTTTCTCTGATTTCATTTTGTTTGGGGTTCCCTGAGTTTCTTGAGTCTATACATTTGTCTTCCACTAAATTGGGGAAGATCTGAGTCACCATTATTTGAAATATTCTTCTCGGCACCAGGCTCTCACTCCTTTCCGGGACAAACATTCAGCCTTTCGAGATTTTTGTTTCCCTCTGTTTGAGTCATGTTTAATTCTTTTCCATTTTTTTTTCTCTCATATGTTTAAATTAGCCAACTCGTGTTTTCCTTATTTCCGATTAGTACGATTGGGTTGCCTTGTTAGGTAAAGTTCAAGTTGTAGTTGAGCCCTTCCCCCAGGGATGTGCCGGGTATCCTTACGTAGTACGCCCCTGGCGTAGGGCGCCTCTGCCCTTTTCCTTTTCCCCCTCCCCACTTGAATTTAATTTTGTTTTTCTCTCACATAGGGGTGTAGTTTTGAAAAAAACGCTCACCGTCCCTAATCATCAGAGAAATGGTTATCGAAACCAGCCTGAGATGTCACCTAACCCCAACGAGAATGGCCCACATCACAAAGTCCCAAAGCTGCAGGTGCTGGCGAGGATGTGGAGAGAAGGGAACGCTCTTACACTGTTGGTGGGGCGGCAAACTAGTACAACCTCTCCGGAAACAAATTAGGCAATTTCTATCGATCTCTCTTCCGTCTCCTTGGCCATCTTCATTCTGCCCTTTAACCCATCCATAGAATTTTTCTTTAATTACATTTATTGTATTTTTCATCTCAAAAAACTTTTTCATTTGACTGTTCTTCATCCCTGTTTCTTTGATGAAGAAAAACTTTGTCTTTCCACGTGTGTCCCTCCTGGAGCGTGGTTGGGACCGCTGCTGTTGTCTGGCAGTGCCGACACTTTGGTCATTTCAGAACGGTGTGCTGTCTGTCTCTGCCTCTGCAAGTTGAGATTTTCCAGCTTGTTCATATATCAAGGAACTTGGATTGAATCCTACACATCTTGAATATTCTGTTATGACAGTCAGGGTCTCTGTTTATTTGTTTATCAGGAAGTTAGGTTTAGGCTTCAAGTTCTGACCTTTCTTGGGGTGTGGTCCCAACATCAAGTCTGTTTTCAGAGCCTTTGCAATGCTGTTTGGGTCTTTCCAGCTTCTGCAGCCCTCAGTGGCGAGTCTGAGACCTGGAGGCAGTTAGTCCTGTGATTCTGTGACCAAAGCCTTCGGGGTACTGGTTAGGGTTAGATCCATGCATGCACAGTTCAGGGTGAGCTTTATGGGGTTATCTTCTTGGCTCCCCCTTGTCATAGTCTTTCTGGCTCTTGGCTCCTTTCATTGTCTCTGGTCAGACGGCCAGAGCTTTACCGTCCCTGTGATGGCTTCAACTCCTGTTACTGCTAGATCCGTGTGAGGGGTCCAGGGGGAGAGCATAGAGAGAGAAAAAGAAGCACTGTGGCTGTGTCCCAACCCCTGGACACTGCAGCTCCTGTGGGCAGAGCAGGGTCGTCTCAAAGAGTTAGGTCCTTTTGAAAATAACAGTTTGGTTGCTATATAATCTACACACTGTAAAACTTGCCCATGTAGAGTATACAGTTCATGATTTTAGTGCATTCAAAGATACGTGCAACCAACAGCATAATTCAGATTCCTTTCCCATTGACAGCAATTCTCATGTACTCACCCCTCCAGCGTAGGAAACTATTAATCTGTTTCCTGTCCTTATAGATTTACCTATTCTGGACATTTCACTACCAATGTAGTCATACAATATATTATCTTTTGTGGGGGTTTTTTCCACTCGGAATAATATTTTTGAGGTTCATCTACAGGTTCTAACAATTAAGTTCAGGGCCGGGCGTGGTGGCGCACGTCTATAATCCCAGCGCTGTGGGAGGCCGAGGCGGGTGGATTTCCAGTGCTCACGGTTCAAGACTAGCATGAGTGAGCCAGAGAAAACACCCCGTCTCTACCACCAGGAAAGAACACCGCCGGGCATTGTGGCGAGTGCCTGTAATCCCAGCTACTTGGGAGGCAACCGGCCCGCGCGTCGTTACAAGGAAGGACAATGGAAAAAAAAAAAAAAAAACCGCAAAAAAAAAAAACAAGGAAACTAAGAGTGCAAGCCAACTGAAATAAAAGAAAAAAAAAATGCCCAGCTATTTTTAGAGATGAAATCCTGATCTTTCTCAGGTCAGTCGTAAACTTCTGAGCTCCGACAATAAATCCGCCTCAGCCTCCCGGAGTACTAGATTTCAGGCATGAGCCACCATGCCCGGCCTAACATGTTTATGCTTAAAACCGTGTTTTAATTCAATACAAATAAAGAAAGCAATGGATTACCACTCAGAGTTCAGAAATAGGATAAAAAAAAGTATAGAAGTATAATAAAAGTGGCATCTATAGGTCAGTGAGTAAAAGTAAATTTTTAAAATAAATCTTGTTTGGGTAACTAAAAGCCATTTCAAGGAAAACGGTAAGTTTTGGATCTATCTCTCAAGGTATATACCAGGTGAAACTCCAATTGGATTAAAGATTTAAATAATAATGATGATAAAAGACTCAACTGTAATATGTTTGTAACATAGCCACAAGACTAACCTCCTTAGTATATAAAAATCCCCTAGAAATAAAAAAAAAATAAGATCAGCAATACAATAGAAAAATGAGCAAAAAATATGAATTGATGATTCTTAGAAAAATAAATATGAGTGATACTTAAAAATAGAAAACAATTTTTAGATTTTTTTACTTATAATTAAAAAAAATGAAAACATTCCCTGCAGAGAAGCCTTTCCTTACCTATCATTTTCCAAATTTTTAAGAAAATATTATTGGTGAGGCTATGGGAAAACAGAATTCTCATACACTACTGGTAAGAATGGAAAATGGCACAACTCCTATGCAGAGAAATCTGACATTATCAAAATACAAGTACAATTTTACTTGTACTTTTTGACTCCAGATTCCCTCTTCTGGGTATTTATCTTACAAAAATGAATGTACATTCGAAATGGTATATGAACAGGATTACTCCTTGAGGCATTGTTATAACAAAAACTGAAAACACACGATGTGTATAGCAGTAGGAAATTGATTGAATAACATAGGCTACATGTACATAATGGAATATTATGCATCTGTAACAAAAATCAGGATAGCCTTTATGTACCGGGATACAGAGACCTCCAATAATGTTTTAAAGTTAAAAAAGAAGAAATATTGTCTAGTTTTATGTGCTACCATTTTTTTAAGGAATAAAGCTTGTTAATATGTTTTCATATTTACATGTATTTGCATAAAATACTGGGAGGGGAAGAAAATATCTAATAAAAATATTTATCAGTACACAGTAGAGTAGAATGGCTTGGGAGGGATGAGATGGTAACAAGACTCTCAAGCATGCATTTTATATGATTTTGGATCGTATAAATATATTACTAATTCAGAATTTTCTTAAATGATAAAAAAATAATTAACAGGAATATGTCCCTGCTCTCCACTTTTGAAGGATCATTTTATATAATAGTTTAAATTGATTTTTCTGCTTGGTTTTAGATGATTTGGTTGCTTGTGGGGCAAAGGAAATTTTTACTGGATACTTTGGATATAAGAGGCTTTATATATTTCCCAATCATAAGATAAGAGTAAATTATTCATTATTTTCTCTACTTCTTTGTGGGTAACAGAATCCCTTGTTTATTTCACATATTATTGGAGACCAGGGTGAACTAGTGGAAAACTGAATTTGTAACAGTTTGGAAGATAAAATTTGTTTAATTTTCTGCTAGGAAGAACAAGGAAAAAAAAAACATTTTTATTCTAGCAGTAATTACAGTTTAATTCAATGAGCTACCTGTCTACTAGCTTTGCTAGAATATATTAAATTTATCTGGCAACAGAAAAGCAGGTTATAAAAATTTATTTTGTCAATTTAATTTTTAAATACAAAAGATGTAAGCACATTTATTTCTTCACTGCTACAGACTTAATTCTACAAATAACAGAACTATTTTCACATTTATTAACAATTTTATAGACTGTTGATAGGCCATTGCCTGATAAGTCCATCTGTTACATATTCTAGGTATATTTTTATTGTAAATTCTGTCAAAATCTCTCTCTCTCTCTCTCTCTCTCTATATATATATATATATATATAAATATAAAATATGTATATACATATATATGTATTTTTAAAAAATTTTTTTTGAGACAGAGTCTCACTTTGTCACCCTCAGTAGAGTGCTGTTGCATCACAGCTCACAACAACCTCAAACTCTTGGACTCAAGGATTCTTTTGCCTCAGCCTCCCAAGTAGCTGGGACTACAGACGCCCACCATAACACCTGGCTATTTTCAGAGACGGGGTCTCGCTCTTGCTCAGGCTGGTCTCAAACCCGTGAGCACAGGCACTCCACCTGCCTCAGCCTCCCAGAGTGCTACAATTACAGGCCTGAGCCACTGCGCCTGGCCCTATCTATATTTTTAAATGGGAAAGAAGCAAGTCACATTTTACCCAAAAGAAATGATTTATATGACTTTACCATAAGTAAATGTATATACCCTGCTTCTGAGAAAATGAAATAATAGCTTGCAAATTTATATTTAACTCTAATTATTAAGGAAATAAAATATTAATATTGTTATAGTATTCATATCAAATATTGCATCTAAAGTCCATATTTGCAATTCCATATTTATAATTCTTTTTATTTAAATAAGAGACATAATAGGTTATAGCACAATGCTGATTGCAGGACAGACTGATTCTATCCAGAAGGGCAAACTACATAGTCCAAGTTAAAATGTTTAGCTGAATCTTTCAGCAGCCCTGTAAGATGCATCTCCCGTGA
>CAUYRH010076620.1:0-36069 GCA_963574655.1 Perodicticus potto | reverse complement strand
GCCGGGCGTTGTGGCGGGCGCCTGTAGTCCCAGCTACTTGGGAGGCGGAGGCAGGAGACTCGCTTGAGCCCATGAGTTGGAGGTTGCTGTGAGCTGTGATGCCACAGCACTCTATCCAGGGTGACAGCTTGAGGCTCTGTCACAAAAAAAAAAAAACAAAAAAAAAAAAGAAACTGAACATTATCAGCACCCAGAGCCCTCCTCAGATCCTTCCTGTCACTATCCAGCCCCCAAGGGGAGGCTAACTTGACTTCCAACACCATATATTAATTTTGCCTGTTTTTGAACTTTATACAAAGGGAGTCAGTAGTAAGTCCTTGCTTATGTCTGGCTTCTTTAGCTCAGCAATATGTTCACAAGATTTGTTCTTTCCTATTGCACATCACAATCACTGCTATATGGTAATCCGTGCTACAGAATGCAACATTACATCACCATCATTGTCACAGCTGTCATTTATAAACAGATAGAAATGACTGTACGTTAGTTGTTTCACTTCCCCCAAAATTCCCATGGATGATGTGATCACTGAGAAACTACAGCAGTAAAGAAATTGGGTGCTATGTGGGATGTGGGGCATTTAATGTGTAGGACTGACCAGGGAAAACAAAGGTCTTCATTCAGATGCACCCACAAGATGGGTAATTTAAAGGTCACCTATCCTTGGCCAAGACAGTGGCAGGCCCTTCTGGCCTCTCCGGGCACTGTCCAAAGAGTGAGAGGGTCCAGGAAGGTCAAGACAAAACTGGGAGGCGCCAGGAGCAGATGGAAGCCTGGGCTATGGCATAGAAAAGGTCTCATGGTCCTAAAGGCTGAGTCTCTCAGATTCCATGTCCAAGCTGCCCCCAAGTCTGTCTGCCCCTGAGCCTTGAAGCCATTTCCTCTTGTTTCCTTTGTACCTAACCTGGCCAGGGACCTTATTCACCCACTAGAGAAAAAGCACTATTGGGGCATCACTTTTTAGAATGCAGTGCTTTCTAAAAGCCCAGCATAGTTAGGAAAAGGTCAGATAAATAAAGGATGTTTTATGAACAGAAGATATTAACAATAACAAATGCTACTTTACTTAAGGGGCCATACAGTAACCCCTTTCTCTTTCAAAGCTTTGGGATATTCATTTATTTGTTTGTTTGTTTGTTTATTTGTTTAAGACAGTGGCATCATAACTCTCAGCAACCTCAAACTCTTGGGCTTTTTCTTCAACCTCCTGAGTAGCTGGGACTACCGGTGTGCACCCCCCCAGCTAGTGTTTCTATTTTTAGTAGGGATGGGGTCTCACTCTTGCTCAGGCTGGTCTGGAACTCCTGAGTTGGAGCAATCCACCCGCCTCAGCCTCCCGGAGTGCTAGGATTACAGGCGTGAGCCACCGTGCCCAGCTTTCATTTTCTATTTTGATCTTTACTTCACTATAGTGTGACAGGCAAAGCACGGGGTATTAAATTCAATGCTTACAGGTGAGAAAACTGAGGCCCAAAGAGAGACAGTGACTTGCCCAGAGTTATGTCGCATGTTTGTGGCAGAACCAAACACAGGGCCCAGGTCTCCCTGTCCCAGCCCAAATGTGCTCTGGTCAACTCACCAGGCTGTGCAGTGTCAAAGTGTTAGAACATGTTCAGAAAGGCCTGACACAAAGGTGATACTGTGTGTAATCAAATCTTTGGTGAATCAGAAGCTCACTGCACCTTGAGGCCTCTTAAGATTACACATCGTATGAGCTGTGGTTGCTGTGCAGACATGCCAAAAAATAACGCGTTCCAATAGATGGAATATCAGACACCAGAAACTGCTGAGTGGATCATCTAGTCTGGGACCAGTGGTTGGACTGGTTAGAATATGGGGTTAATGAGGCCAAGGACACAGGGCAAAACATACCTCAATGACTCTGCAGGTGTCCCCCACCCCAACTTGACATCCTGTAGACACCTGCTGCTGGATCCGCAGAGTGTGAACGTCATGAGTGACATGTCATTCTCTGTGGGAAGCAGAGAAAGCTGACCAACCTCCTGACCTGGGAGCAACAGGGACACCCCCACACACACAGAAAGAATTTCATGTTTCCAATGTTCCAAACCCTTAGGTTGACCATTAACAAGTTTCATGACGGGTGAATTAATTTTAAGAACATTTTTTAAGCACTCAGCATTTAGCAAGTGGTTTTAAATGTCTGGGGGGCATAAATGATGCTCTTTCCACCCAGGCCATGACAATCCTGCTATCTACACTCTCTCAGCAAGGAAACTTCAACCAGGTTTCCAAAGCTAGTGGGGCCCACACTGGGTGTATGCAGATTGTCCCGGATCCTCTTGGGCTTAGCCTCCTGCATTCTGGGGAGTTTTCCAGAGTTTTCCCAGAGGACAACTGTGCTGCAGGGGACAGGTACAGACCTGGAGAAGAATGCCCACCTATTCCATGACCACCAGCAGGGTGGGCACTGACACACATTAATTACCTTTAATCTTCATATGATGCCAAAAAGTAGGTACAACCATTCCCATGTCAAACATAAGAAAACTGTGGTTCAGAGAGGTTGAGCAACTTGTTCGAGGTCACACAGCTAATAGATAATGGACTTGGGGTTTGAACCAGGTCTAAGCCCAAGGCTCTCGCCCTTTTGCTACAGCTGCCACCTACGTGGCAGTTGTCAACAGGTGGCTTCCAAACAGCCCTCTCATGACTCCATTCTCAGACCATGGTGCCCCCTTAGCTTTCTGTCACGGAGGCTTGAGAATGGACCAAGCATCTGTGCCCTAGTCATATACTGCTCATCTTTTCTAATTCAAGAAACATCTGGGAAAAAAGTTATAGTCTTTCTCCAAAAACCCTCTCAAGGCAAAAACAGAAGCCACCACCCCACCCCCACCCACTCCTTTGAATTGAGAAAAGCCCTTTTCCAGACACCACACCTACTGGTCAAGTCTTACTCTAGAAAGGGTCACTTCTTGCCCAAACTCTCTATCTCTTTTTCTCTTGCCAGCTCCAAGCTGATCCAACCTGATCCCCATGTCTATCTGGCTTTGAGCCCTCTGGAGGCAGATCCTTTACTGCTAGATCTCCTGGCCCATTAACAGGACTGTCAAGGGTGGGCTGTGGCCATACAGTCCCAGTTCAGGCTGGGAGGCTGGCTGGCATGGAGCAGGCTGGCTCAGGTGGCATGTTGGACACACCATCCAGCATCCAGGACCCACCCTCTGGAGCTGGCCCACTTCAGGGACACATTGTCAGAGTGGAAGGGTCTCCAGACACTCCTCAAAAAGTGATACCCATTTCCCAGAATCCTTTAGGTAATGGACACTAAGGTGGAAGCCTGAAACAGCAAACAGGTAAGATAGAGGTGGCCCTGATGGAAGAGACTTAGGGCAGGAGCTCTACCTGCCCACCCTCTTCCATCCCAGCCTCTGATGAGCTGTGGAAAAAACCTGTGGATTAGCTCAATTCTCTCACTTTGCAGATGAGGAAACTGAGGCCCAAAGAGGGAAAGCAACTTGCTCAGGGGTCACAAAGGGCAATGCCCTTCCTCCTGCACCACCCTCTGTTTATCATTACAATTGCCCCTCCCCTCCCCCCAGAGCAAGCATACCTGGGGCTCCGCTGCACCTGCTGGAGCCCCTCATAGCACCCAGAACCCTGGGCAGCTGGTGCCGCCTCTTCATCTCTTCTGCACTAGACTGTGAGAGCCTTGAGGGCAAGCGCCCAGGCAGTGCCTGGCATGGAGAAGGGGCTGGCTACTTATTTTTTTTAAATGAATGAAGAAGGGGAGGAGGGAAGGAAGGAAGTAGGAGGGACATGGGGAATAAGGGAAGAGAAAACTTTTCTTGTCTGGAATGCTGTTTCAACTGAGTTCATGAAACGGAGTCTCTAAAGGTAAGGGGGGCTCACACACACACATACACACACACAAAAAAACACAAAAGCTGATAGGATTCTCTATGGTAGCCCCTGGCAGCACGTGGGCACAGAGCAAAAACTAGGTAAGGATCAGTACCCCTGTATGACGGGTAGGACTCTTCTTGCAGCCCTAGATTGGTGACTCGACAGGAGACAAACTGACGCCACATGCTCCCACGTTCTAAAGAGTCCAGAATAATCAGGGCTAGACACCTTTAAGCCATGGTCCAAGGTCTTCTAAACCAAGAGACTAGAGGAGATGACCGAAGGAGTGAGTCTGGACAAAGACTGTAAAAAACCAGCCAAAGAGAATGACAGGGAATGGCCAGGAATTGGGAGGCAAACCAGGAGAGTGTGGCATCTGGAAGCCGGGGGAAGAAACTGCGTGAATGGAGGGAGGGCCCAGCTGTGTGATATGCCTCTGATGGACACCTAAGATGTGGGGAGAGTGGACCTTTGAATTTATGGTTCTTTTATCTCCTCCTCTTCCTTCCCTTTTACCCCCCAGCTATACTTCTTCTCTCCAGTTTAAGTAAAATTTGGGCCCAGATCTTAAATGTACCATTCAATACATTTCAACAAATGCACACACCTGCATTTGCACAACCCATAGTTTTATCAAAGTATAGAATGTTATTGTCACCTCAGAAAGTCCCCTCATGCATTTAAGCATTTTCCATTTCCCAATCAACAGTCCTCCTCACCCTTAAGAGATAACCACTGTTTGGAGCTTTTTTTCAGGATTCATTCTGTCTGATTAAAAAAATTAATGTCTGCAGGATCTGTTCTGTAGGCCCTCTTGTATTGCTAAGGTTGATAATTTGTGTTTTCTCTCTCTCAAATAGTCTAGCTAGAGGCTTATCTTTTCAGAAAACCAACTTTTGGCTTTGTCAATTTCCTCTATTGTTTTCTATTTCATCACTTTCTGCTCTATTACTTTCTTTCTTCTACTTAATTTGGGTTTACTTTGCTTTTCTTTTTCTAGTTCTTAAAGTAGAAACCCGGGTCATTGATTTTAACCCCCTCAAGTATTTAAGTGTCCCCTAAATACTGCCTCAACTGTTTCTGATAAATTTTGGCACTACTTTCATCATTGTTAAGAATAAATTCTAAATGCTCTTGTGGTTTTTAGAAGAGCAAAAATTCTCTTTTACTCAGGGTTTTTAGAAGAGTGTTATTTAATTCCAAATACTTTGGAGTTTCTAGATATTTTCTTTTTATTTATCGCTAATTCCATTATACTCAAAGAACATATTCTATATCATTTCAGTCCTTTTAAATTTATAGAGATTGGCTCGGCGCCTGTGGCTCAACGGGCTAAGGCGCCAGCCACGTACACCTAAGCTGGCGGGTTTGAATCCAGCCCGGGCCCACCAAACAACAATGACGGCTGCAACCAAAAAATGGCCGGGCGTTGTGGCGGGCGTCTGTAGTCCCAGCTACTTGGGAGGCGGAGACAAGAGACTCGCTTGAGCCCAGGAATTGGAGGTCGCTGTGAGCTGTGATGCTACGGCACTCTATCCAGGGTGACAGCTTGAGTCTCTGTCTCAAAAAAATAAATAAATAAATAAATAAATAAATAAATTTATAGAGATTTGCTTCATGGCCACGACTATTTTCTTAGTGATTCAATCATATGCCCTTAAAAAATATATGCATTCTATATTTTGGGGGTGTGCATGTATGTTTGTTTTCTGTGTCTTTCTGATAAATGTCATCATTAAATGTCCCTCTCTGTTTCTGTTCATATTCTTTGTTTTGAAATCTATTGAGCCTGGTAATAACCCAGTCTCCAGTTTTCTCCTGGTTATTGTTTGTATCCTGTATCCACTTCCATTTTTTAACTTTCAACATATCTATGTCTTCATATTAAATGTGCACTTCTTGTAGATAGCAAATAGTTGAGACATTTTTATTTTTATCCATTCTGATAATCTCTGCATTTTAAATGGAATGCTTAATAATTTACCTGTGGTGTAATACTGGTATAGTTAAATTTTAAGTCTACTATTTTACTATTTGTTTTCTGATTGTCGAATCTCTTTTTAGGCCTCTTTTTTCTTTTCTTTTCTAACTTCTTTCTCTGGGGTTAAACATTTTAGAATTCCATTTTAATTTATCAGTAGCCCCTGATTTCATGAAACAGGGAATCTCTAAAGGTAATGGGGGGCTCACGCACACACACAAAACCACAAAACTGATAGGAGTCTCTATGGGAGCCCCTGGCAGCATGTTGGCACAGAGCAGAAACTTGGTAGGGATCAGAACCCCTGTCTGATAAGTAGGACTCTTCTTGCAGCCCTAGATTGGTGACCAGGACTCAATAGGAGACAAACTGACGCCATGTACATGTGCATGTATGATGTGTGCACATGTATTGTGTACACATATGTGTATGTAAGATCATCACACTTTTTGTACTTTTGAGTTATCAATCTAGAGATTATAATATATACCTTTACATTTTCATCATCTGCTTACAGTTGAAATTGTGCCACTTTGAATAAAATATGAGAATCTTAACCATCATATAGGTCCATTTACCAGCCCCTTTATGTTGGAGCTGTTGTATGTATTATATTTACATATATTGTAAACTCACAATAAAATGTTATAATTTTTGTTTTAAAATGTCCTGTACATTTGAAAGAAATTAAGAGAAAAATAGTCTTTAATACTTTCCATTTTTAGTGCTTTTCCTTTCTTCCTGAAGATTCAAATTTCCATCTTCAGCTGAGGAACTTCCTTTATCATTTTGTGTTGTACAGGTCAAACAGCAGTGAATTCTTTTAGTTAGCATTTATCTTTAAATGTCTTTATTTTACCTTCATTCTTCAACAAAAAATTTCTCTCTAGAATTCTAATTGATGATGTCTTTTTCTTTCTGTCGTTACTGTACTATTTATTTTTTTATTTTTTTATTTTTTTGAGACAGAGCCTCAAGCTGTCACCCTGGATAGAGTGCTGTGGCATCACAACTGACAGCAACCTCCAATTCCTGGGCTCAAGCGAGTCTCTTGCCTCCACCTCCCAAGTAGCAGGGACTACAGGCGCCCGCCTCAACGCCCAGCCATTTTTTGGTTGCAGCCGTCATTGTGGTTTGGTGGGCCCGGGCTGGATTCGAACCTGCCAGCTCAGGTGTACGTAGCTGGCGCCTTAGCCCGTTGAGCCACAGGCGCCGAGCCTGTATCTTCAATTATTTTTATGCATTATTTTTTCTCCTCTCATTCTGGGGCTCCAATTACATGTATGTTAGATCTTTTGCTATTATCCTATGGATCACTGAGTGTCTATTTTTTTTTTCCCTCTGTTCTTCAGATTAGTTTATTTCTATTTAATCTGTGTTTAGTTAGGTTCACTGACTTTCTTCTGTCATTGTAGATGTGCTGCTTAGCCCATGAAATTTTTATTTTACGTATTATATTTTTCAATTTTAGAATTTCTATTTGGTTTTAAATCTATATTTCTTTGACAATATTTATTTATCCACTTATTACAAGCATACTTTCCTTTATGTCTTTAAGCAAAATTGTACTCTCTGGTTTAAAATAGTTGCCTGAAAATTCTAGCATCTAAATCATTTTATGATGAGTCCTCACTTATTGTCTTTTCTCTCAACTATGAGCCACATTTTCTTAGTTTTTATTATATTAGTAATTTTGGATTGCATCCTGGACTTTATGAGTGATATACTGTACAGCTTCTGGATTTTATTCTTTATTCCTCTGAAAGGCATCGATATTTGTTTGGCTGAACTCAAAACTTCAACTCTGTTTTCTATGTGGTGAGCTTAGTTCCAGGTGGGTGGCTTGGATTCTCCCCAATTCTTGTGTAAAGGGCCAGTTAGAGATTTAGGCAGAGTTTATATTCAGAATTGAGGGCACTCTCTCTGTTTTGCTCTCCTCCCCAGCTTGCCTCTCCCACACTGTCAAGCTGCTGTAATCTCTCTCCTCTGATTCTTCCAGCCAGTCAGATGACAAGCTTCTATTGGAGTTTCACATAGTCTGCATGGAGCCAATTACAGCCCACCCTTTGGTGAAAAGGTGCAAAATAGAATACTTAAACAATGAAATTTTATTCTTTATAATGTCAGCTCTCCCTCTGTTTCTGCTTGCTTTTGGTCATTCTTCAGTGTCTTCAGGTAATTGTTACTTTTTATGTTTTCCTAGAGTTTATAGCTGTTATTTATAGAAAAGATGATTTGCTGAGCTACTCCACTATTGCTGGAAATGGAAGCGTCTGATCATCAGATTTAGTTACATTGAAATCACTGGTGCCTTAATAAGCATAATTTTTTTTTTTTGAGACAGAATCTCACTGTGTCATCCTCAGTAGAGTGCTATGGAGTTACAGCTCACAGCCACCTCAAAATCTTGGGCTTAAGCGATTCTCTTGCCTCCCTTGTAACTGGGACCACAGGCACCCTCCATAACTCAGCTATTTGTTGTTGTTGTTGTTTGTTTAGCAGTATAGGGCCATGTTTGAACCCACCAGCCCTGGTTAGGGCACCAGGACACTGATGAGCACTGAGCCATTAAGAACAATTTTGGTGACTCAGTGCTTGTAACTCAAGCAGCTAAGGCACCAGCCACATACACCAGAGTTAGCGGGTTCAAATCCAGCCCGGGCCTGCCAAACAACAATGACAACTACAACCAAAAAAAATATATATATATATATATATATATAGCCAGGCATTGTGGTGGGCGCCTGTAGTCCCAGCTACTTGGGAGGCTGAGGCAAGAGAATCACTTAAGCCCAGGAGATGGAGGTTGCTGTGAGCTGTGATTCTATGGCACTCTACCCAGGGTGACAGCTTGAGGCTCTTGTCTCAAAACAAAACAAAGAGCAATTTTGGTTGAGTGGCAAGGACAGAGATTTAACTGGAATGGTCTAAGAGAAAGTGGAAGGAATTTTAAAGAGTGATGATTGACTGTTTTCTGAAAAGATTTTTTTTTTTTTAAGAGGAAAAGGGAAATGAGAGGTTTTGGAAAGTTAAAGTAGCGTTAAGATAGACTTTTTTTTTTTTTTTTGAGACAGAGTCTCACTATGTCACCCTAGGTAGAGTGTCGTGGCATCACAGCTCACAGAAACCTCCAACTCTTGGACTTTTAAGCGATTCTCTTGCCTCAGCCTCCCAAGTAGCTGGGACTACAGGCACCTGCCACAACACCTGGCTATTTTTTGTTGAAATTGTCATCATTGTTGTTTAGCTGGCCCAGGCTGGGTTCGAACTCACCAGCCTCAGTATATGTGGCCGGCACCATAACCACTGTGCTACAGGCACCAAGCCAAGATAGACCTTTTTAAAAGATAAAAGCATGTTTTATATGCTGATGGGAATAATACAATAGGTACAGAGAAATTGATGATCTGAGAGAGAGAGAGAGAAGTCGCTGGTGTTGTGTCCTTGAGCAGATGAGAGAGGACAGGACCAGATGGCCAAGTGGAAAGGTTGGCTTGGACAGATTGTGGACAGACCATCTATAGTCACTGAGGAGGTGAGCTGATGGTAGATAGTGGATGAGCTGTTGGAGCCTGTTGGAGTTCTCTTTGTATTGCTTCCGTGTTCTCAGTGAGATGGGAGGCACAGTGTGAGTGAGCACAGAGGACACGTTAGATGTTTAGAAGACAGGAGAAGGGACGAAATCATTTTCTAGAACTAATCAACTCGTGAAATACAGTAGGAATGATAGGCAGCACTAAGAACCCTCTTCAGGTTGGCAGTCATGAATTTAAAGGAAGACATAGTCATGTGTTTTCTCCCCTCAATTTGGCTACCACACAGGTGCAGGTGTAGAGTAAGTAAAAAGTATTTAAGCAGGGAGTTTTCCAGACAGGTGTAATGAGACACGAGAGAAGTAGAGAGTTAAGGATGTATGCAAGGGAGTGATTTACAGATGGTCTGTGAACTCTCACCTGGGTAAGAGGGAGAAAACATAACAGGATCAAGAGATAATTAAAATTAAAGCAATATCAGCTATGGTTCAACAATAAAAAACCCCCAAAATAATAAATAAATAATAAGTAAAAAAAATTAAGTTAAATTAAATTAAATTAAAGCAATAGAATGAATGGATTGTAGGGCCTAAAGAAGTCTTAGTGTCAGGGTACTCAAAGGAATGTACTTTCCACTACATTGGAAAGTAGTGGTCAAAGAGTATGTTGCTTGAAATAGCAAATATAGAGAAAGTGTCATTGTTGGTCATAACAAGTTTGGCCAACCATGAAAATGAATGGCTAAAGTGGGAGAGAGGACAAAATCTTTTGAGGAGAAGAGATCAAGGATCCAAGAGGCCAGGATATTGGAAGGATCATACTCATAGGCATTGAAATCACTGAGAATTATAACGGTATTAGGAAAGTGATAGTAGGTTGGAGCTAAAATCTTCAGGGAAATGAGAAGAGTGTCCTTGGTGAGGGCAAGGTGGGGAGTGTCTATCAGTGTCTGCATTAGAAGGGGCAGCAGTGATATAGCATAACCACATGAGATATTTGCTCAGCTAAACAGAAGTAAAGCTCCAAGGCAGCACCAGGCTTTCTTCTCTCCTAAACTGTACCTACGGTAGTCGCCAGTCAATACATAAACACCATCCAGTGATGGAAATTTCTTTTCCAAGCACTCAAAGATAAGCAGAGAACAAACCCTTGTTTGAGATTAGAGTGAGAAGGATTCTATGCTTCATCTCTGGTGGTCCCAACAGGCAGGCGGGGGAATATTGGGAGACAGGTGCAGGGGGTGCAGTAAACATACCACCATCACCCCACCAGCTTCCCTTGAGAGGGAAGTCACCAAGGTTGGTAGAGAAGCTGGGATGGAGTGAAGACATAAATATAAGGGAGGGTCTGGGTCTTTACCAGAGAGCCCCTGCTGCTCATCCAGGTGAAAGTGTAGCCCCAAGAAGGGACCTCACACATCTGTCCCTCAGAGATTCTTCCCGGCTTCCCAGTGCCTCCCTAGGCCTTCCTTTTTTGCTCAGGCCGCCACAAAGTTTAGAACAAGCCTGACCCACACATATTTTGGTTCATTAGCTTTTGAGAAATAGAAGACAAAAGTTAATGAAATCACCACCCACCCAGGCACCCAAGCAAGAAACTCTGGCCTCATCTTTAATACTTCCTTCCCCATTTAGGTACCAAGTCCTGGTGACTCTAAAATGTTAGCTCATCTTCATATCTATTCCCACTGCCTTAAGCTGGGCCACCATCAAGCCCAGCCCCTACCATTGCAATATGGGAGCTCCTCGGCCTGGTTTTCCTTGCCTACCTCGCCAGCCCCCTGTGTGTGCTGCCACCAGAGTGATCTTTGTAAATAACGTCATTGTGCCCTTCCCCTGCCTGGACACATCTGCCAGCACACAGCTTTCTGTAGCTGGAATTCTTAGGCTGCACCTAAAGATCTCCCAGGCTGGCCCCAGCCCACCCTCCTATCTCCTGCTTCTTCCCATTCATTCCCTCACTCCACCCAGAGCAGGCATCTCCCCAAGCATGATGTGCCTGTTCAAACCCACTGTCTTTGTGTTGTTTCTTCTGCCTGCTGTGCCCTTCCCCTGGCTTTGCCTGTCAAAATGCTATTCATCCTTTCAGGCCCAACTAACATGCCATCCCCTCTGTGCAACCCACATGCTTATACCTATGAGGTACTGATCTCTGCGTACCTGGTCATGCTCTGACTTGTACAAGTGTCTATTTTTCCCCTCTGTGTCAGTGACTGGCTCACTTTTGTGTCCACTCTCAACACTTGGCACAGTGTCCAGCACAGAACACGTGTTCAACTAAATTGAAGAGGGCCCTGAGAGTCATAGAATTGCACTTTGCATTGATCCTAAAAGACTTTCAGATTTCCCTCCCTCGTCTGTCCCTTGACCAACGGTGCCCTCTGAGCACCTGCAGAGGAAGAGGATTCAGCTATTCTGATAGCTTCTGGGTTCCTACAACTTCTACTCACTGGTCTCGTCTTTAACCCCTGGGACCATGGAGAATAGGTCCCACCTCTCTTCCCCATGATAATCCCTCCAATATCTGGACGCAGCCATCTTGTACCTCTGAGTTTTCTCATATGCAGCTAAACCTGCTTAGCTTCTTCAACCAAGCCTGGAGGACATGGTTTAGCATCCCTCTGGCTGTCTTGGTCACCTGAACATGTCTCAGGTGGTCACTGTCCCTCTTAAGAACTGGAGCTCTGAATAGGGAAAAGGGTATTGGATACAGTCTGAGCAGCACCAAGTACAGTGAGGCTGGAATCTCAAAGATTTGAGGCATCCATGTCTAGTCCATTCTGTCACTGGGCCTGGAAATTGCCAGAGCTTGGGCTTCCCAAGCTCCCCTTTCTTGGAAACACATGTGAAGACCTTTCTTGGACTGGGGCAGCCCCACACAATCAAGCTCCTTCAGCCTGTGGTGGGTCCTGTTCTGCCATCTCTTCAGGGAGAAGCAAAGAAATCAGAAATGCTGGTTTGGGAATGGAACTCCCCAGAGCAGATGGGTCTAGCTTCGGGATAAATTGATTCTCAAGTAATTCTGAATACGGCAGTTCCAGCAGCCCAGATGCCACAAGAAGCAACATCTCAATGGAACTTTCAGGAGATTCCAGATGAGCCACAGTGTCATGTGTGGCCTTGGGGAAACCTCCTCGCCTATTAATCTTTCTGCTAAAATGAGGAGTATCTGGGGTCCTTTCCAGACTCAAAGACCTTCACGTGAGTTGCCAAGGCAGGGAACATGCTGCCCTGCCACTCTGTACTGACGCCTTCCAACCCTCGGGGCATCATTGCTGGCTCTCAAGGCCTCCCTTTCTCATGTCCATTTGGTTCCCCAGAATCTCAGCAAACCTCTAAACTTGTACCCAGCCTTCCCCAGCTCTGTGGCCAGGGCTGGGGATCTCCGTGTTTGGCATTCCTGCACAGATTCCCACACCCTTCTCCACCCAGCCTCCTCTGCCCCACTGAGCCTGTGGCAGGGGGCTGAAGAAGCCATGAGTCAGGCTGTCAGAACTCGCCCTGCCAGTTCTACCTTCCGTCTAACCACAGAGTCAGCAAAAGCCCAGGAGGGGGGTTGGCGAGAAATCTCTGCCACCACACACCCTCCAGGTGGTCAAAGCAAATAGAGCTTCCTTATAAACCCAGCCCAGAACTGGGTTTGTAGAAGTCCTTTCCACCTTCCCTAGGCTGTGGATGCCGCCCTTCACCATGGCCGTGAGGTTCACAGGAATGGTCTTCTCCCTGCTGGCAGGAACTCCAACTCCAGGACTAGGTTGGTGGATTCAAGATAACAAATAGCATTGGAAACTTGAAATAAAATCTGAGCCACCTGGTATACAGGAGAAATTGAGGTTGATGGAGACAGCCTGCCCCATAGGCCCCAGGAGAGGTGACACTGCCTTCACCAGCCGCTCCCTGCCCAAAAGGGCATGGGAAGAAGGTCCAGCAGACCATCTCTCCAACACCATCAGATTCAGCTTCTCACTTCAGAAAAGAGGTGCAAGGGGTCCCTCAAAGATCCTTGCGTGAAAATCTTAGTGATTGGTACGTGTGTGTGCTAGAAGGAAATTTGATTAGCATTTCCCAAAATTAGTTCCACAGGATGTTCGTAGGCGCTAAGTGAGAAATGAGGTTGCTTTTAGAAATGCTGGGCTAAATGGAAGTTGAACAGTTAGTTCTCTTTACTCATTATACTCAGAAGCTTTAAAGTGCTAATATGTATCATGGCGAAGAAAGGAAGAGAAAAAGACAGAAGTGGCCTGATGCCCCTTTCAACTTATTTCATTGCAGAAAACTTTTAAACAGAACACCAGTTTCGGAAGCTAATGAGAGCAGAAACACTTAGATTGTTGATGCTTACTTTTTAAAATTTTTGTAGTGTTGGGGGTCTCACTATTTTGCCGAAGCCTGTCTCGAACTGCTGGCTTCAAGCAATGCTCCCACTTTGGCCTCCCAATCCCTGTGCTGGGATTACAGGTGTGAGCCACCATGCTCAAGATGAGTTTAATTTTGAAGAAAGAGTCTGGGATCACAAGCAAAGGCCGTCTTGGAACAGATCAAATGGCAAACTAAATGGGCAAGGACTGGGAGAGACCCTCGCCTCTGCGGACCAAATGCAATTGGTGAGACCCAGCAGGAGAAATTCCGGTATGTCCAGCCCGGCCAGCCGGAGAGGTGGGTGGTCAGGCCACTGTAAAAGCAGGATTAGAAGCACCAGACAGCAGCTGGGCTCCTTTCACTATTTATGGAAATTTACACGCTCATTCCTCTCTCTGGTCAGTCAAGGTAGCAGCTGACATGAGTCCAGTAATTCTCAAACCAGATGGTACATGTGGATGCCTGAGGATCTTGTTAAAATACAGATTCTGAGGTTCTGCGTTTCTGCAAGCTCCAGGGAGTGCTTTTGCCACCAGGTCTATGCGCCCTACTTTGAGCAGCATGGTCCTAGCCAGTCTGGGAAGGCTCCCAGAAGGGCAGACCTGTAAGAGAGGGGCAACCTGGAGGGAAGAGATACGAGAAAGCCAAGCAGCTGGGGCTGCAGACTCATATGAAAGTGGGGAGACATAAATGCATCAATGTACAAAGTTATGATTTAATAAAAAATAATTTTTAAAAAAGAGAGAGAGTGGGGAGAGAGTATGAGAGCAAAGCTGGTGGTGGGGGGAGGCGGGAACAGGAAGTCAGAGAAGTCTGGGAACAAGGATTTTAAAGCTAGGAGTGATGTGGGAGACAGAGGCCAAGGTCAGGCAGCTAGCAACATCTCTCAGGGCCTGTACCAGTGGGATTGACGATAATTCAGGACTAGCGCCCAGAAACCACACCCAGGATGAGCACTAATCCCTCAGGAGAGGGTGTAATGGCCGGAGGCTTCGTGTTCCTGCAGGAGGCGGAGTGTCCTCAGTGCCCGTTGCTGGTCGGCTTCACAGCAGGGCAGGGCAGGCTGGGCTGACTCGGCCACCAGGCCCATCTTCGCATGACCAGCAGGTCCCAGGTTTGGCTGGAAGAGGGCGGGAAAGAGGGGCCCAGTCAAGGCCCACCCTATGCCTCAGGCCTGGGAGGGAGAGGAGTGTAAACTAGAGAAGCTAATGAGAAGGAAGAAAGTGAGCGCCACCAGAAAGGGACAGGGAGACAGACTGAGGCCACGGGACCTTTTTTATCTCCACATTATCCCAAAGATAACAGTGAATGCACGTATGTTTGTATTTACATAAATGTATGTGCTTACATTTACATAAACTCACCTGAGGCCCAGTGTGGCAGGTCACATCTGTAATCTCAGCAGTTTGGGGGTCCAAAGTGGGAAGATTACATGAGGCCAGAAGTTCCTGACAAGCCTGGGAAAAATACCAAGACCCCACCTCTACAAAGAATAAAGAAATTAGCCAGGCCTGGTGGTGCATGCCTTAGTCCCAGCTACTTGGGAGGCTGAGGTGGGAGAATCACTTGAGGCCAGGAGTTTGAGGTTATTGTGAACTGTGATGACACCACTGCACTCCAGCCTGGGTAACAGATGAGACTCTAAAAAGAAAAATGGAATTGGACCCAGGGAGTCTGGCTTCAGAGTTTGTACCCTTAAACATTTTCCAGAAGAAGCAGATTCTGGGACACATGTGACTTCCTCCCACTCCCTGCCCAATGAAAACACATTGTATGTAAAAGACAGTTAAAAGAACTGATAGAAAAGTTAGGCCTGGGGGGAGACTGGAAGTGCAGCATGGAAGGGACAGGACAAGTTAGCCTTATGGCAGGGAGTGGTCTCCCTGCAAGGCCACAGAGGAGGTGAGGTTTGAATGGGAGAAGCTTGGTTAGTTTCTCAGTAACTGACACCAGCTGTGGTTTGAGTAGCCCCTGCCCTGCTGGACAGTGGGTGCTACTAAACGGTTCCAAAGCTCCACAGTCACTTTTGATTTTACAAGGGTCATATTTTAGTTACAAAAACTGACCTCCTCCATTCCAAGTGCCAGTCTCCTATTTAAGCATGAAAGCGGCCCCTCCAGCATTCTCCGCCTCTGCACAGACTAGACTGAGTGCAAAGGGGAGCGGGGCTCTGACCCAGCGCTCTGCCCTCTCACTCGGAGGGGACCTCACCCTTTGGCAGGTATCCTGTGTGTCACCTAGAACAGCGTGGTTGATAGCATGGTCTCAGGAGGAGCTGAGAAGGTAGGTTCGCCTCATCATTACGTACACTTTCTAGTCCAGCTGATCTTATTTTATTGATTGTATTGGTTGCAAAACTTTCTGGATGATGGAAGCAGTGAATAGACTTACATTCTGGTGCAAAATCCCTATCTCATTATGGCCTGCAGTTTAGATTGGGTTGGGTCAGGGGACACATCCCTTGGGCCTACAGACTCCTTGTCCTGTGAAAAGGAATGCTGTCAGAGGAGAGCCAGAGTGGGACCTTTTAGAGTAGGGGGTGGGGGCCCACAGAGAGAGCCCCAGTTGCCCAGGACCAAGGGTGGTGCTGGAGGGAACACAGGCAGGTGGGGGGGTGCACACTGCCCCCACTGAAAATAAAGGCCACTTTCAGTGCACTCTCTCCAGGTCCCAATTCTGCCTTCTGCCAGTGTAAGCTCACATCTCTGTCCATCTCCTCCACTACCAGCCCAGGTCACCAGCCTAACCAGTCTTCCCATTTCCCCTCTGCCCTCCTCTAGCCAATAGGTCGCTCCACAGCCAGAATGATCTTTTGAAAACGTAAATCACTGTATCCTTCCTTTATATAAATTTCTCAGTGATTTCCCATCACACCCAGAGTAACATCCTTAGCCAGGGTCTCAAAGCTTGGTGTGTCTGCCTTGTCTCCACCCCCTCCTCTCGGCCTGCTGCAGCCTCCTTCCCATCCCTTGACCACACCAGGCTCTGCACCTGCCATTCCCTCCACTCCCAACATCTTCAATCTCTTCCCCCAGCTGAATCTTCGTGGTTCCTACTCAGTGATGGCTTCCTCAAGGACGCTTCCCCTAACCCCACACCTCCACTTAAATTATGTCCACCCCAGGGCAGCACCTGTGGCTCAGTGGATAGGGTGGCAGCCCCATACACTGAGGGTGGCAGGTTCAAACCTGGCCCCGGCCAAACTGCAACAGAAAAATAGCCAGGCGTTGTGGCGGGCGCCTGGGGTCCAAGCTCCTCGGGAAGCTGAGACAAGAGAACGGCCTAAGCTCAGGAGTTGGAGGTTGCTGTGAGATGTGTGATGCCACAGCACTCCATCAAGGGCAACAAAGTGAGACTCTGTCTCTACAAAACAGAAAAAAATTATATCCACCCCAGTCATTCTGTCTCACAGCACACAGCTCTATTCCTTTCAATTACTCTTCACAGTTTGAGACTTAGGCACACATGTGTGTATGTGTATGTCTACATCTATACATTAGCCCGGGGTGGTGGCTCACGCCTGTAGTCCCAGCACTCTGGGAGGCAGAGGCAGGAGGATCATATGAGTCCATGAGTTCAAGGTTGCAGTGAGCTATGATGACACAACTACACTTCAGCCTGGGTTACAGAGTGAGACCCTGTCTCAAACAATAATGTGTGTGTGTGTGTGTATTCATACGTCTGTATCTATGCACACGTGTAATATGCATCTATTACCCATCTATAGGTCTGTCTATATTCATCCATCTAATATCTCCTTAATAACTCCACTTGTCTTTGAAGGTAGGAAGTAATCTTGGTCTGTCCCTATTTGCAACCCTGATAGGCAGTCAGTACCTGGCATAAAGTATGTATGCAATAAATACATGTTGGGTTTATACAATAACTGAATCAGTGAATCAATGAATCCTTCTAACAGAAACATTGACCATCAGGCAGATTCCATGTGTGGATTTATATGAGTGAGGTAAACCTATGACCCTTTCAAAATCAGTGCTATTCTTTTTCTAAAGTTACCATTGTTTTGACTTGCTATAGTACTTTGACGACTGTAAAAAACAATACAACTCAATTCAACGGTTGCCACTGTGCAGATCGGACTCTTGTAGCTCTCGTACCTCACTCTGCTTCCTCCGCCACCACGTCTGACAAACCCGATAAGGCTGAGATTGAGAAATTAGATAAGTCGAAATTGAAGAAGATGGAAACACAAGAGAAAAATCCACTGCCTTCCAAAGAAACAATACAATAGGAGAAGCAAGCAGGCGAGTCATAATGAAGCGAGCGCCGCCAATATGCACTGTACATTCCACAAGCATCGCCTTCTTATTTTACCTCTTTTAGCCGTTTAACTTTATAAAGAGAGGTTGGATCAAGTTTAAATGACTGTGCTGCCCCTTTCACATTAAAGTATCCAGAACTACTGACAACCAAAGCCACGCCTGCCTCTACCATCAGCCTGTACGGCTGGCAGGGAAGGAAAAGAACTTGCATGTTGGTGAAGAAAGAATCAGGCAAGACTACAGTGAAATCTAAAGTTAAAACTAAGCTGGCCCAGGGTTTCTTGCAGGCTGTAAAATGCAGTTTAATCTGAGTGCCATTTTTTTGATTCAAATGATTTTAATTATTGGAATGCGCAATTTTTTTTATTAATGCAAATAAAAAGTTTTAAAACCTGAAAAAAAAACCAATAGAACTCTAATCTTGAAATAATTTTGCCATATTTTCCCTCTCTGTCAATATTTGATATGTAGAAGATCAACTCTTATACGAGATCATCTACTTGAGGAATGATTTTCTCACTTGTCCGTTCAACATGTGCAGAGGGCACTGGGCTGTATGGATGAACAAGCCAGGACCCCAGGCCCAAGGAGCACCCCACCCAGATGGGGACAGAGATAAGGGGATCAACCACCACCCCTGTGTGGGATGGGGCTATGTCAATCCACAGTCATTTGAAATGAGTCAGGAGCAGTGGTAAGATCCTCCATGCATAATCCTGGGTGCCCAGGTGAATGGTCAAAGTTTTGCGGTAGACAGATTTGAACATTGTTTCTCTCACAAGTTTTTCTATGATAAGTATTGATGTACATATACCTTGTATTGTATAATCAGAAATTATTCAAATATTTGTTGGCTAAAAGGAGCAATTTCATGAAAATATGCTTTTCTGTGTTTCTGTCAGGAATCTGACTTAATTGGGTTGAAAGTATGCCATGGAACTAATTTTAAAATCATAATAAAAATTCAGTAATCAGCATCTTGCCCTGTATGACTTCTGATGAGTCAGTCTCCTGGTGTGCAGCGTGGCGTTTTTGTGTAGCACCTAACTTGGCATGTTACTGTAATTAGAGAGTGTATGTAAATTACACTGCAGTGCCCAGCACACAATAGGTGCCTAGTATATGCAGGTTAACATCACTTATTAGTCTTAACATGCAGCTGGCTTATAAGTTATGTCTAGCATCTTCCAGCAGAATCCACTGCTCACCACCTTACCTGCCTGAGGAGGTGGGAAATGTGGCACCGAAGATGTCTCTGTGTCAAGTTCATTGAGAAAAACTCTGGTTTGTCTGTTACTCTTATGTGTAAGTGAAGTGATCTCTCTTCATCCTCACCAGCCTGCATCACCAGCTGCCCATCGTCTTCTGGGAATTGGCAGGGTATGGATGGGTGGGGAGAGGATGGGGTGAGGCAGTGTATCCTAAACAGGTCTCCCCGTCCTGTGTTCAGCAAGCCCAGCACAATTGATCTCAGCCCGGGAATGACTCTCTGCCTCTCCCACCCCGCCCACCACTTTCCTGAAGAGCAGCCCCAGTCCCTCCCGGTCTCCTTCAGATTTGCATTGACAAGCCTGACTTGACTTTATGGAGAAAACTGCTTTGGGACTGGGGTGTACTACAGGTGTGGCTAGTGTGGCCAGTGCTGAGTGCAGGGCCAGGGGCGGGGCTACAACCCCCAATACCACCTGGACCTGGACCTGGGCTCTCTGCACAAGTGTGGAGACATTTTTCTGAGTCTTCAACTGAGAGCAATTTAAATTCCTATGATGCTGGGGTGGAGGCTGAGAACCACTGGGTTGAGCAGGAGGGTGGGGCTGAGGCTCTGGGAACAGCGCCAGGGAGGGAAGGCTGGGCCGGGCACCCAGAGCTGGTTTCTGTAAAACACAGGCCCAGGCTGAATGGGCCTCCAGTGTGGGGCAGCCCAAAAACCATCACCCCAGGAAGCTGAGGGAACTCAGGAGAGGCCCGGGAGGCTTCTTGTAGACATGGGGACTTGAGCAAGGCCATCAGGTAGGAGGAGCAGTTGGACAGGCAGAGAAAGAAGGGCATTCTGGGGGTAGAAAGAGGTATGCAGGCCAGGAGGGATGGCTCACCCTTGTAATCCCAACACTCTGGGAAGCTGAGGCAGGAAGATGACTTAAAGCTAGGGGTTCAGGATCAGCCTGGGCAACAAAATGAGCCTCCCTCTCTTAAAAAGTTTTTTTTTATTAGCCAGGTATTGAAGATGCATGCCTGTAGTCCCAGCTACATGGGAGACTGAGGCAAGAGGATTCCCTGAGTTCATGAGTTTGAGGCTGCAATGAGATAGGATTGTACCACTGCACCCCAGCCTGGGCAAGCAACAGAGTGAGACCGTGTCTCTTAAAAAGGAAAAAACAAACAAACAACAAAAAAAAAAAAAGAAAGAAAGAAAGAAAGAAAAGAAAAAGGCACGTAGATCCATGCAGAGGTGGGAGAAAATAAAACATTTGGGGAAATGAAAGTAGCTAGCCCCACCTGGCTGGCACGTAAGATTGGAAATAGACTGCTGTTGGTCCCTGAAGTGTCCCTACCACCTCCAACAAGAGCAGGATCCCAACATCCCTGTTGGCGTTCAGGCCCAGGCCTCTGCCCACCCTAATGTTCCCTCATTCTCTCTGCAGAGGCAAGGGGTGCCCCACTGACAGGTGCTTCCATGATCCAGAATCCCCAACTACTTCTGGGACACAGGAATGGGCTGTAACTGCCCCCAAGAAAGAGGAGGCTACATGTGCACCCTAGGCAAAGCTCCCATCAACACTCCTTCCACCCCCAGGCTGGGCATCCTGTGCTGGACAGAGCACATGTCCTTTGACCAGGGCCCAGGGGTTATGGCTGGAGCAGAGGGGCCTGAGACCCTGGCCTCATGCCCTGTGCCCCAACCCCAGAGCCACCTACCAGCCTGCCCACAGGAGACCCAAGCACGGTAGTTTGGGGAGATCTGAGGTGCTCCTTAATCTGCATATGCTAGGAGAGTCTTGGCTCTGGAGCCACATAGATCTGGGTTCGACCCCAGCTGGGCCACTTACTGTGATGACTGAATGGCCCCAGCATGTTGCTTAGACTCTGTTTGCCTTGGCTGTCTCACCTGCAAAGTGGGGATGTGACCTGGGGACCATGGATGGTTGGCTGGGGAGAACATATGCAACGTAGCTGGCATAGTACCTGGCTCGAGGGTGGAGTGTGTTGTCCCGGTGGAGAAGGGTGAGTTTATCCCAGGCCCGCAGTGTTGTCCCCCAATTCACACTACTGGTGTCCCCCAATGTCCCCACACACCTGTCCCCCAATGTCCCCCTACTGGTAAGGATGACAAGGCAGGCTGGAGGCTGATCCCAGAGAGGCATGTACCCCTGGCCCCACTGTAGAAACATGGGTCCAGCCTGGTCTTCCCAGCTTGTCCTGCCCCCCAACAGAAGCTGATTGGAGAGCCTGGTGCTGAGCCCAGACCTTCCCCCACCAGGGTGTGTCCTCTGCAAGCTCTGGTCCTGCCCTGCCCTTTCCAGAAACCAGGCTGCAGAGTCATGGGTGGGGCCTGGCCTGGAAGTGGGTTCTGCCACCTCTATCCAGGCAGTGGCACAGAGCTAGGCCAGCCACCTGAAGGGATGGTCCCAGCAGCAGTTCCCACCCATCCCCAGCCTCCAGCACTCTGGTCAGGGAGAATGGGATCCAGCAGGAAAGAGAGGTCTCTGGCCGCTCCATAAACCCCCACACACAAGAGGGGCTGGCCCAGACCAACCACTGCAAACCCGACTTCCCCTGATCACATGTTATAGTCAGTAAAGCAATGACTATAAGGTGGCTGACACTGATCCCATACTTACCCACACTGATTACCACACACATTTTGCCATTTAACCTTTATAACAATCTCTAGCTCTTAGACAGAGGAAGTCAGGCACAGACAAATGATTTACCCACCGCTGGGAAGTAGCAGAACAAGAATTTGTTGGGAGAAAGGGAGACTCCAGATTTAGAGTATGGGATCTCTCTGGGAAGAGCTGGGCTCCAAGGCATGCAAAGCCCTGGAGAAGCTCTCATTCTCTCCTAGCTTTTCCACCTACAAGAGCACATCCAGAGTGGAATCAGCTCTGCTCAGGGCACAAGCTTGTCGAGAAAGCAAATCTGACCACAGGACAGGAAGGGTCTCCGCCTCTCTGATCCAGCACGGAGCAGACTCCGAAGGTCATTTCCCCTGAACATACGGGTTTACACAGAGCACCGAGAGGTCCAGGTCGCAAGGGGTCATGGATCCAAAGTCTCACCATGAGGCAAGATGGGAACCAAGAGCAGTGGAGAGGGTGGTCCCTGGGAGAGCACAGGGACTGGTGGGGGTGGAGGGGTCTGTATGTCTGTGGAAGTCAGCTGCAGCCTCACCTAGCTCCTGAGTGATCAGGAGGCCCAGGCCAGCTCTCAGCCATGCCTGTAGCTTGTGTGTTTGGTTCAGTACCATGGTAAGCACCAGAGTGATGGAAGAAAATGAATGAACCTAGGGGCTTGTGAATCCATCTCAGTGTATTTTGTGCACACAACCATGGTCATTCTGTTCCCTGGAATATCACAGGGGGAGGGCACAGGGCCACTTGGCCCGAAGCCTATTCCCTTGCCTGTAGAACTTGGAAGCAAATGGTCCAGGTATGCTCCTGCAACCTGGCACCCACTTGCTCTCTCCTCAGTGACTAGGATAGGACAGGGCCACCTCCACAGACTTCACTCAGGGGTAAATACTCCAAGTTCCACGTAGACCAGGTCTCTGTAGGTCTCCTCACTGGAGGCAGCAGCACTCAGGTTGACCTGTGATGTTCCTCTTAAGATAATGGGAGAGGGACCTTGACTGGGCAGGGGACTCAAAAGTTCTTTCCTGAATACCAAGGAATACCACTGAATACCAAGTGACTGTAGGAGAAAATAGAGTAAGTGGGATCTGGCCTTTAGGGGGTTGGAAGGCTTCAGAGTAAGAGGGCAAGGGCGCCTTCTGTGTCCACCTCAGGGTACAGTTTTTAAAGGAGAGGCCACGTCCACCAGAGGGATCATTAGAAGGTCTCTGTCGGGAGAGGAGGCATGGGGGAGGGGGACCGCTGCTCCATCTTGCCCTTGCTGCTCCACGGAGACACCGAAGCTTAGGAGGTGGAGCCCTGTGGGGGATTGATGATGGATGGAAAATTCTGATGTCCCAAGTCTGAACTTTAGGCAAGTGCCCCTGGCCCCACTGTAAACATGGGTCATGGAGGTGGCATTTGAGGGGGGGCCGCAGTGTCCCCTTATGGGGAGAGGGGCTGGGGCACTGCCTCAGTTGCCCTGCCCTGTCCTGCAAACTGGGGATAGCAGAGTAAAAGCATGCCAGGAGCTGCCAGAGACCCTGCTGAGAGCCCTCCTTGGGCCTGAGGCCCTGGCTCCTGCCTCTCTTTCCATTTGGAGGGCTCTAACAGCAGAGCCTTCTTGCCCCCACCAGAGGATGCTTTGGCTTCTGCTAATAACTGTGGCTCTTCAAACATACCATGCTGGCTCCTGCTTCTAGAACTTTGTACGCACTGTTTCCTTCCTAACCCCAACCTTTCCCCTTGACTTTCTCCTCCTCATCCTTTGGGTCTCAGTATAAACAGCCCCCTAGAGAAAACCCTCCCACCAATGAGGCCAGAGTGCATATGTATGTGTCACCCCAGCATTGCAGGCCCCCAGTTCTCGCATGGGGCGGGAATCTCCTGCTGCTGCCCCTCTGTCCCACATGAACTCTGCAGGCTCTTGGAGAAGTGTGCCTGCTTAAGTTACAGCACCCCTGTGCCCAGCACAGTGCCTGACACACAGATCTTGCTCAGGAGATATGTATGAATGAATGAAAGATTGAATAAGAATAAGGCCAAGACTGTAGGCTAAGCCCCTCCAGTTGCCCAGGGACCACATCCTTTCCACCCCTGTGGCACCCAACACAGGATAAATAGCTCTGTGTTGTTTCCTGAGAACAGAGAGTGACTCCTGTGGAAACAGAGGAGTCCAACAGAGTGTGGTGTGGCCTCACGTGACAGTGGCGTGTGCCAGCAGGGAGGAATGGATCACCCTGCCTGGGAGACCAGGGAAGACTTTCAGACACAGGGCTCATTGAGCTCTTGCTGATGGGTACAAGTGGGGAACAGGAGACAGCACTCCCGGCATAGGCAACCGCGTGAGCAAAGGCACAGAGGTGCAGAACATGGACAGCTGCCGAACCACATACTCTCTCATCCCACATGGATGCCATGTTCTCCTGCCAACTGGAATCTGGGCCACCATGCTGTCCTCTTCAGCTCAGGGACCCTGTGGTGCCTGGTTTGTGGGATTAAGCCCTACAGGACGTGCAGATCGCGAGAAAGGAAATCTGAGGCACCCATACTAGCTCACACCTCTCAGCAGCTTGGGCCTGAACACTGCCCAGTGAAACTGGCCCTCCAAGGGCTTCCTGCCCCGCAGATACCTAGTTCTTAGTGCTCTGGCCAGGAGGAAAAAGAAAACAGGAGCCATCAGAAGAGGTGCCCCATTGTTCCCCAGTGAATGACTCATGCAGAATGCTCCATCCCTTCTTGACAGCATCTTTCCCCAGTGTGCTGTTCCTGGTGACTCACAGTGGCTGAAGTCACAGTCTTTTTGGCTGTTTGTGCCTCCACCAGGGCCGTGAGAAAGCATGTGCATGGCCTGTGCATCAGCCGTCTCCCAGCTGGAGGCAGGCAGAGGGGACCAGACAGGGAAGACTCCCCCAAATGTGATGGGTACAAAGGGACACCCATGTCCCTGAGGCTCTGATATTTGTCATAAGACCAGGAAAAGGAACAGAAATACCAATCGGTGTGGGTGGCTTTTTATTACTGGCAAGGTGGGGTGGTGGGCAGGCAGGAGCTCCCAGCTGGGATGCTCTTCATTTCACAGGATCCAAGGAAAGCTACTAGAACTAAAGACAAGTTCAGCAAATTTGCATGTTATAAGATCAACACACAAAAATTAGTTGTGTTTCTATACATTTGCAATGAAAAATCTGAAAAGGATATTACAAACACAATACCATTTATAGCACTATGTAAAATAACTAAATACCTATGAATTTAGTCAAGCAAATGAAAGACTCATACACTAAAAACCATAAGGTATTGTGGAAAGAAATTAAAAACCTAAATATATGGCATCAATATGTATATGGGCATAGGAAGACAGTATGGTTAAGATGTGTCATTAGGCGGGCACAGTGGCTCACACCAGCAGGAGACGCCCAGGAGCAGCCCAGAGCTGGGGATCAGGGGACACAGAGCGAGCAACAGACTTTTGAGGGGGGCAGCCTCTACTTCCAGCGCCCAGTAACTTTGGCCTTCCCTCGGGTCTTGGAGCTGCAGGGGAAGCAGAACCCAGTGAGATGGGGACATAAGCAGGGTAGCAGGTCTCCATAGGGCGAGGGGTAGGATGCAGGTGCTGACTGGAGAGGAGCAGCCTGCAGCTGCCTCCTGGGCAGAGCAGGGCAGCTGCCTCAGGCTGCAGGGAGGCCGCCCCAGCCCTGAGTCCCACTACAGCAAGCACTGGCTGGGAGAGAGGAACGGAAAGCCCTGGAAGGCCAGAGAAGGAAGCCTGTGCACTGGAGGAGAGGAGGAAGGTCTGGATGCCCAGAGTCCTCCAAGGGGGAGCAGGAAGGCTGGGATTGGGGAAGGAGGAGGCAGAGACAGCAAGGAAAGGATGACGTTAGATACTTACACTTTCTGGTTGTCATTGATCCTGTTTCGGAGAACATTGATCTGCAAGAGACATGGAAAAGACAGAGTAATGTCAGAACTTGTGCAACTCGGGTCCCAGGTGGCCTGGGGGTAAGGGAGAGCACAGCGGGGGGCAGGGGTGAGGAGGTGGGAACAAAGAGGAAGAGGAGGAAGAAAAGGAGGAAGGAAAGAGCTGGCTAAGACATTTTCTTGCCTGATGTCTATACACTTCAGACCCTGATTAGTGCTCAGAGGAGCGGGAGAGGAGGAGGAAGAGGCTGAGAGAAGGGACCACAATACTATGAGGGTTAGAATAGTTCTGGGTCAGGAGGAGTCCAGGTCCCAGAGGCAGAAGCCAAGGAGAGGCTCTGAGCCACCTTGCTGGCCTCTCTGTGGCATGTCAGGCCCATGGCAGGTTCAGGATGAGGGTCTGTAAGGAGGGCCTTCTGAGAGCTGGATGCAAGCTGGAGACTGGATCAGGGCAGAGCCTCAGAGAGCCCTCCCAGAAGCCCAGCCCAACCCAGGATCCCTCTCCCAGACACTCCTGCTCAGCTGCCACTGTCCCAAAGCTGTGCCCTGCCAGGGGCAGCATCCCCATGGATCACACTACAGGCAAATCTGTGCCCTGTCAGCTGGTGCAGAGCTAAGTGTGGAACCAAAGGAAAAGTGCAAGGCACAGGCCTAGAAAGGCTGTACAAACAGCTAACACCTATTGAGCATTCAGTGGGTGCCAGGCTCTGTCCCGAGCACTTTCCCAAACACTGACCCACAAGATTGTTGGCAGGAAATATAAGATATTACACTGCTCAGAACAGTGCTTGAAACACAATAATAATTATCTCTATAACCCTCACACTAGCCCTATGAAGTAGGTTATAGTGTTATCTGTGGAAATGGAGGTAAGGAAAAGTTGACTTGCCCGTGGTCACATAGCTGGTCAGGGGCACAGGTTAGGGAGAATCTAAGCCAGGCAGTATGGCTCCAAAGTCCACACTCCTTGTCACCATTAATATTGCCTCCCTGAGTATTGGGGATGGGGGTCCCTACAGCCATGGAGGCCTGAGCCAAGCCCAAGGAGGGGCCCCTTGCACAAGGAGGTATGGCTTGGCAGGGGCAGCAGAATGGCCCCGCAAGGGGAAGCTGAACCCCCCCTCTGCAGTCAGCAGAGAAGCCTCCATGGGTGGAGAGTGGGGGGAAGGGCTGGCTCCCAGGTCTGCACCCAGGCGTGCAGGGCCATTGCTGGCTAAGCCATCTTCTTGCCTAGTGTCTGCACTCCTTGGCCCTAATTAGTGCTCACAGGACCCTGTGAGGCTACAGGCTTGGGGCTCAGCCTGACTGTGCTCACACCAGGCCCTCAGTGCATGTGCCTGGTACAACCTGGTACACCAGAGAGACGTGTCTGGTGGCAACACTCCTCCTCAATGGAGCAACCAGCTTTGTGCATCCTGGTCCTACCAGAAGGTTCAGGACTCTTGCCTGAACCCTGCTGCCTTGATGCTTCAGGGACATCTGACTGGAAGGGAGGAGACCCCCAGAGCTGGAATCCCAGGAAAGTGCCTCTGCTCAGCCTCAGAAAACTCTTAGACACCCCCAGCAAGCAATAACCAGAATGGCAGGCACCAAATACGGCTGAAGGTGGGCGTCGGGGCAGGTGCGGGAGTTGGACAGGGTTGGTGGGAAGAGTCACAGGGGCCTGGCCAGCATCAGTGGCAGCAGAGGACCTCCTCACACCGGGATCATGGGTTGGGGGCACAACAAGCCAGCTCACTTCATATTTCTGCTGCTTGAACTTCTCCTGCAGGTCGAACTTCTCTGCCTCCAGCTCATAGATGCTCTGCCACAATTCTTTTGCCTTCCCCCTACAGGTCCAGGAGGGAATGTGGGAGACGGGCACTATGGAAGAGCTCTCATGGGCCTCTGTCCTGGTCCGTCCCGGCCCTGCCCTGCCTCCCACCTCCAGGCCTGCACAGAGTGCCCCCACCAGCCCTGCCTGGGGCTCGGAGATCCCAGGGGCTGCCAGCGCAAAGTCCTGAGAATAAGGAGGAAGGGGGAGAGGCTTTTGGGCGCTGTAGAGCATTGTGCAATCCCCTTGCCACCCTCTGTGTGCAGGAGGGTGAGCTGAAGCTCAGAGAGGCGCTCAGTTCCCTTTGCTCATCAACAGAGCCCAAATAGGGGCTGGTCTAACCTGCGCGCGGCGCAAGGCCAGTCC
The DNA here is from genome assembly GCA_963574655.1 of Perodicticus potto. Taxonomy (NCBI): domain Eukaryota; kingdom Metazoa; phylum Chordata; class Mammalia; order Primates; family Lorisidae; genus Perodicticus; species Perodicticus potto. The sequence continues at coordinate 8,114 of CAUYRH010076620.1, read as the reverse complement.
CGCCAAACTGGCCTCGGGAAATTGTGTGCGGCCCTAGCGCCCTCTGGTGGCTTGCAGTGAGAGGTACCCTCTACCCGACCCCTCCCGGAGCAGAAGCAGGCAGGGCCCACGACCGCAGAGTCCAGCCCCACCTCAGCTGATCTTCATTCAGGTGGTCGATGGCCAGCACCTTCCTCCTCTCGGCCAGAATCTTCTTCTTCTTTTCCCGCTCGGTCTGTCTCTTCCCACTCTTTCGCTCTGTCTGAAAGGGGTGGCAAGCAGGGAGAATTGGCCAGGCTGCCTCCTCCTTGTGCTCTAACCCTCCCAAAACCCTTTGGGAAGTGGGGCAAGGACTGCACAGTGGCAGGTTCTTATCCTCTTGTTCCTGCAACACTGAACACTACTGCCTGCCTACATCCCCTGGAGAAACTGAGGTGAGGACAAGAAGGGTCACTTCAGCCCCTTCCTCCTTCACCTCACCAATCCCTTCCACCTCTCTCCAGGCTCCTGCCTCCCCACCCAGTCCAAACTGCACACTCCTCCCCCCCCGCCCCGCCCCCAAAGCTCCCCAAAACCATGGGTAGGAAGAATGTTGGAGATGTTGGTACCCACCTGGGCCTGCTATACCAGGAAACCATGAGAGAAAGGCCCAGAGAGAAAGACCGAGACGGCGCAGAGACAGAGAAGGCAGGACGCAAGGCAGGAGACGCAGGCAGAGAGACACAGGGAAGAGGATGGTTCAGACACTCACTGCAGGCAGCCTGGCTTGCTAGGACATAAGTCTGGGGCTTGGGGCAGGAACCACTTTGATAGCAGGGCAATGCCAAAGGGGTACAGTCATGGTGGGAGCAGGAGAGTAGCCAGCCTGGTTCTGAGCTGGGGACTTTGGAAATCTGAGAAAAGGTTCTGATTCCTCCACTACATAGAGAAAGTCAATTTTACACACCCCTGCCTCCCTTGAGCATGCAGTCTCTAGGAGGAAAGGGGCACAGAAGTTAGGAATGGAGAGTGAGTTCCCAGGAACAAGCCACCTCACATCTCTGTAGCACATAGACATCTCCCATGTTAGCTCATTCGGTCCTCCCAAAGTGACAGGGCAGACTAGTAGTCCCATATGAGGAAACTGAGGCTCAGAGGTTGCATAAGTCCACACAGCTGTATGTGGCAGAGCTGGGTCTCCAACCAGAGCTCTGAATCCAGGCACCCAGCTACCTGGGGGCTCCTGAGCACTGCCGGAGCCAGGGTTGGGGAGGACCACTGGTCCTCTGCGCTCCATCTATAGCCCCCTACCCCGGCAGACCCTCCTCTCAGGAGGCAGGCATGGGAGGCCTGTCTCCCACCCACAGCAGCTAACAATGGCTTCCTGGGATTCAGCCTGAGGCCTGCATGCCACAGCAGACACCTCATTCCTCACAAATATACCAGGACCTCTTGGTGACCGCTGCTGCTCCCCACTTACCTTCTGGATGTACCCTCCAAAATGCATCATGTTAGACAAAGCCTTCTTCTTCCGGGCCTCATCCTCAGCCTTCCTCCTGTTCTCCTCCTCCTCTCGCCGGGCCCTTTCTTCCTAAGTTTCAGGGAGGAGGAAGAGAGAAAATTAGGGGTGGGGTGGGAAACCCTAATCCCAGGCTGCGGCTGGTGGACTTTATGGGTGGGAGGAGTGTGCAGTTTTCCCAGCATTGGGCAAAGAGCTTTCTGAGGCAAGTGTACACTCCCAGCATAGGCTGTCACACAGGAGTCTATCGGAAGAATGAAGAACCAGTAAATGAATCAGGTCCTGATTCCAGAGCATGGGAATTCCTCAGGCAGGGAGCTCCCCAAGAAGGCCTATTACTCCAGAAGGGCCTCAGCAGCCGCACAGGAAGGGGGCTACAGGCCTCAGTTCCTCCAGAGCCTGCACCACCTGCTGGGGGAGGGATCAGGGCTGGAGAGACTTTTAAAATACCAAGTTCGTAAGGACCCAGGCTTTCTGTCCTGCTGGCTGGCAGATTGTCAGAGCCAAGACAATCCCAGCGCTTACCTGGTACACGTTGTCCCTTGACTGACTCAGCATTTATGAACAGAGAGGGGCCTGGGAGCCCAGCAGGAGCTGAGAGCATGGAGGGCTCTGTGGGCCTGGGCAGGGGTCACTCACAGCCAAGCGGTTCTGCCGCTCCTTCTCCCGCTCATTCCTGATACGCTGCTGCTCGGCTCGCTCAGCCCGCCGCCTCTCCTGTGGGGAAGAGGGAGAGCCTGCCCGGTGTGCCCAGGGAGGAGGTGGCACCACAGGAGGACCCACGGGGGTTTTCCTCCCAGAGTCTCAGGGCAATGGTGCTCTGCCTCTAAGGGCTTCCCCTCTGGGCCAGCTCCTCAACAAGTGGGCCTTGCAGGAGAGCACCTAGCTAGGTCAGGACAGCCCACCAGGGCACGTGCAGATGACCCCGTTGACCTTTACTCATGGAGACACTGGCCTCTACGATTTGCGAGCTGTCAGGCAGGCTTCTCCTATCTCCCAGAAGCACTCGCCCACGTCCCCACCCAGGCAGTGGCTCTGTGCTCTGTGCTGTAATATGTGGCCAAGTCATATAGGCTCAAGCCAGAGCACACGTGTGTGGGAAGGTGAGTTTGGTGGAGACAGACAAAAGGAATCAAAGCAACCTCTCCACTCCACAGAAGGATGGTTTGGGATTCTGCCAGTTGCACTTGAGTTCATTGGCAGGTGTGAGGAGGCCAGGACAGGGGTGGGGCAACAGGCATTGGCCAGCCATTCCTCCGGCAGGGCCTGAGCTAGGCCCTGCAGGGGCCCAGAAACAGATCCATCAAGGAGCGTACAGTTTGGGGAGGAGAGAAGGCAGGGACCCAAGAAGACACGATTGGGCTGCAGGAGCAGCTCATGGTGCCTCAGGACTCCTGAAGGAGAGTCCACCTGCAGCAGGGCCAGGGGCCTCAGGAAGGCTGCCTGGAGAGGGCGGGGCCTAACCAAAGGGGCAGAGGACAGGTTGTGGCATCAGGGAGCACTGGGTGAAAAGGCTGGACACCTACGATCCTGTCTTTGAGAGAAATGAGCTCCTCCTCCTCCTTCTTCCTGTTCTCAAAGTGAGCCTCGATCAGCGTCTGCAGCTCATTCAGGTCCTTCTCCATGCGCTTCCGATGGATGTCCTATGGGTGGACACTGGGGCTCAGAGGAGAGATGGGTGGGCCAGATACTCCCCTCAAGGCAAAAAGCCTCTGGCAGGGCCTAGGGCCTGGCTATTGTAGGGAAAAATGTGGCCTGAATCCAGGACCATATTCGAGAGCTGGCGCCCAGCCTGATGTATGCTAAAAACCTCGCCACGGGCAACCTGCCCCCAGCCCAAAGTCACAAGGCCTCTCTCTCATTGGGGACCCTTGGGACCACCACTCACATCGAAATCCACTCTTTCTCCATCAGGGATCTTGGGTGGCACCAAATTGGGCATGAATGGCCTATTGGAGAGAGGAATAAGAATAGATGAACTTCAACTCCCTCTGGACCCCAGGGGCTGCAGTGCCTGGGACAGACAGGCCCCTTCTCCTTCCTGCAGAATCTTCTGCTACTGCCTTGACCAACCACAATGGCATCAACATTGATGTCAGCAACAGCAGTCCTCAGCCTTGCTCAGCTCCTGGAAATACACAAAGCTCTTTCATATATTTCATTTCATCGATGCTCACAACAGTCCCATGGAATAGGTGCCATTAGTCTCATTTAAGAGAACTGAATCCACATAACTGGGAAACAAAAAAGCTGTGACCAGATGGCATGCTTGTCTGACTCCACATCAATCGTGCTGACCCACAGAATATCCCCATGAACCCAGGATCCTGTGGTTTGGTTCCCGCCCCAACGTACACTTAGTGTGTGACACCAAGCCCTGGTGGGTTTCTGGTCCTTGGCTTCCTATCTTCCCTCAATTATGTGTGGAGCTGAAATAAGTTAATGCAGTGTACATTTCCGGGAAAAGGAAATGGAATTGTCTTGTACAGTGCTGAAGTGGGAAGGTCCCACTGAGAAGGGAAGAATCCTGTGAGTTTGTGGAGGCGCCACCCGCTGGCAGGTTTAGCATCGTCAGGGAAAACGCTCCCTCACTCCAACCCACCCCAACACCCACCGCCTCCACATGTGTTTCCCATGCGTGGCCCCAAGCCACCCTGCCCTATCCTTTCTCAGCACTTTGAAGCCACCATGTCTAGGCTAGCATGGTTTCATTGCTTAGCTCCCCAAAATTTGCCTTCCTTTTTCCCCAGGTCCTATTTCAGCTATGGCGGAGGGTGTTCTAGCCACCCCCTGGGATAGGAGAGAATGTGTGCCCAGGGCGGTGAGTAGACATCCCTTTCCTCCAGGTGAAGCACCCTGCCCATGTCAGGTGCATGATTGGTAGTAGGTGGAGGCGTCCACCCCTGCTCACCCCTCAGGCAGAAGCCCCTGTGCAGTGCACACTCCCATAACCACACCTCCAGCCCGTGCCCACTGTGCCACACAGTGCTCCTGCCCCATCGCTGTTCTTCCTCACTGGCCCTCTACACCAGGGTTTACTGCAGGTGCATCCTACTCACCTGGGCTTCGGTTTGGACTCCTCCACTGGGCCATCTGGAGGAGAGAGAGGCACGCACAGCCACAGGTCAAGAGCCCTAGATCTGATTCCAGCTCTGCCCCTGATGCACTGGGCACCTGGGGGCTTCCCTTTCCCCTGTGCCCAGAGAGTCCCTTCCAGCTCTAGGGGGTCCTGATTTCAGGAGCAGCAAGAAGAATTAAGGCAACAGACTTGCCAACCCCCTCTTCCCGTCCCACAGTGCGTCCCAGGGGGATGTCTCAGGGGCCAGCTGAGTCCTGCAGGGCACACACAATTTCAGTGTGGAACTTCAAAGTGTCCTCTCAGTCACTGGCTCTGGGCAAAGCAGCTTTGCTTCTTCTGGGCTTCACAGGGAAGCAAACTTCTTTAGAAAGGTCCCCAGGGGTCTTGGCCCTGGAATACCCTCCCAGGTTTTTGCTTCCTTGGTTGCCCCCTGGACATCTTGGCGGCCACAGGGCCAGAAAGCTCATGCACATGATTCCAAGCCCCAGCTGACTGCCCTCTTCCCTCTGGGTATGTGACTGGGACCTTGTGGAACCCTGGTAAAACCTGCAGCATGACAATGACAACAGCCAATGACCTGCCACATAGACCATCTATGCATCAGGACACTGCACCCTACAAGTGATTTCACCTGAGCTCCAGGAGCTTTTATGTGTGGATGTAACTTCTGGGTCCCCTTGCTGTGCCCAGACCAGGGGGCTGGACATTGGTTCCCTCTCCCACTGAGTGCCACCGAGGCAGCTTCTCTGAGATGAGGAGAAGTAAAGGCTTAAAGCTCAGCATCTAAAACCCTGCAAGTGCCACCAAGTTCTGTCCTTTCCTCCCCCAATCCCCTTTTCCTGCCTCCCCAGGAGAAGCCCTGTGGCCATTCTCCCCGGTGATGCACCCAAACCTCTCTCCTGATGGCCAACAGCCCTTACCTTCAGCCTCTTTAGCTTCCTCTTCTTGTTCATCTTCTAAACAAAACATGAGGAAATCAATAACAGTTCTGAGCTCAAGTTCCCCCCACCAAGAGCCTGCCCCACAGGAGCACCCTCTTGGTGCATGGGGTCAGGGAGGTGTCTATTTGCATACATGTGCACCCAGGCTCAAGATTCTGCCCGACACAAAATAAGGGCTCAATCAACGTTTGTTGATTGCGCAATAGATGGCTAACTCCCAGCCCAGACGGGAGGAGCAGATACATAGGTGGGAAATCATACTCCAGGGGGATTTCTTACTGCCACAGGAATGGCTCTGGGGGCTACCACCATCCCCCGAGTACCTGCATCCTTACCCGAGAACCCTACCTTCTGCCTTGGTCTCAGCCTCAGCCTCAGCCTCAACCTCGGCCTCAGCCCTGGTGTCAGCCTCCTCTTCCTCTGCCTCCTCCTGCTCTGGAGGAGTGAAGCAGACACAGTGAACAACCAGGCCCCCGTGTATTCCATCAGCAGAAAGAACAGAAAGCAGGTAGACAGGGCTAGTGGGGCAGGTGGGGGTCAGGGACACCTAGGTCTGGATGAATTTCAAGGTGACCAGTGTAAATGCCAGGGGCTGCTCCATTCTTGATCTAGACTGTGCCTTCTGGGTCCTTCTCCTAACTCAGTATTTAGTGCCTTGTGCCCAAATCTCCCTGATGATATGATCCACCTCATTCCCCAACTTTCCAGCCCAGAACTTCCACCCAGGGTCTGACACCACAGGACATGTCCTGCTTAAGGTGAAGGGTCAGGGAAGCTCCTGTCCTGAACCCAGTGACTCTCCACGTCTAGAGACTCTTCTTTCAAATCTACAAGAAGCTAAAACAGTGGGACTGTGTGGGTAGATGAGACAGCCAATATTGGGATATTTGCATCATCCAAAAAGCTGGCAGGACTTTTCCACTTTCCTCCATTTGCTTGGCAGGATGTGAGTAGACACCTGAGTAGACAGACAAATTAGGCGGACAGAATGACGCCTGGCCCAGGTCTCTACCTGTGGGAAGCACTTGGTCGTGCTCACTGACCAGTGGGGGCCCCCGGCCAGAGGAGGGAGAAAAAGGCTCAGGATGGCAGGGAGAGGCCATCGTGGGAGAAAGGTCAGCCTCCATTCTCTCTGCCTCTGCCCTCCCTGTGCGCCTTGCCTGGGTCTGAGACCTCTCAGAGGCCTGGAGATGCCTTTTGTGTGATTCTCACAGAAGCCTTACCTCAAAAAACAATCCTTCCAGAAGGCATGAAAGTAGAGAGTTGGCCAGGAAGTAAACCACCAGTTGTGGGGTCCACCCTCAGGCCGCCTCCTTCATGCCTCTCCCTACCCCATGTGACATCTCATCTGTCTGTCCCAGACACCCATCCTCATCCAGCGGCCATGCTACCCCCCAGGGACAGGTTGCTCACTGCCTCCCCAGGCCACCCACTGCATCTTGAGACATCACTGTGAGAAAGATCATTCTAAAATCATGGCCTCTTCTGTCTCCCTTGCCCTGGTCCTGTCCCTGGTACTGGGAACATGTCCAGTCCCCACCGCAGCAGTGCACATCTGAAGGCTGACATCATGCCCTCTCTGCTTTGGCTATTTCCAGTCTGCCCCTCAGATGACTCTGTCCTCAGGCCCCTTAACTCCTGGCAACCCTGCCTGGATGCCGTCCAGCTCACAGGGCGGGACCCAGCACAGAGCACTGGAATGTGCAGTGGGGGCAGGGTGGGGCTACCCATCCTAGGCACGCGTCCCCACTATGGCCACATTTGGAGCAGGGCAGGAGAAGAGCCAGCCTGGGTCCTCCCCACCACTCAGCTCCAGGGAAGGCTCAGGAACCAGGAGAAGGAGGTGGTGGCCCTGAACGAAAGGCACAATGAGCAGCTCGGAACTGTGGTCCCGGCCCCTCAGGGGCAGGGGAAGAAACCACTGACCCACTCCACACTGGCCTCCACCCCAGCGCCCTCCCCCAGAACAGCCCCTTGACCAGCAGGCTGGCTCTCAGGACAGCAAGGGGCGAAGAGCAGGGCAAAAGGAAAAGGCGCACTACCGTCTCCGTCCTCTCTCCAGTCTTCCTCTTCTGAGGGCCGGGGAGTGGCAGCAGCAAAGGGGAGAAGCGAGACAGGTTAGTCTGAAGCAGAAGGCCCAGGACAGGAGCAGCAGCCAGCACAGTGGTTTTAAGAGTGTGGGCTTTGACACGCAATAAAGATGGTCCCAGTCCATGAACCCCTGTATCACTCTCCCTCCGGAGAAACCCTAACTTCCCCCTTCTATCATGGCCCGATTCAGCAGGAAGCAGTTAGATCGAGTCTTCGCCCCTTTTCCCTAACAGCAGTTAGGGTTTCTACTCGGAGAGGGAGAATCGATGCAGGACATCTGGCGCCCTAGCCAGCTCAGTGGAGCCGGCAGACCTGCCGCCTCCTCCTTGGTGGTGTTGGTGCTGCGGCAGCCAGCTGAAGAGCCAGTGGGCTGGATGACAGGCAAGGAGAGGGACCTACAATGCCCACCAGAGGCTCCAATAGCCAAAAGGCTGGACAACTGCCGAGGAGACACCTGTGCCTTGGTGTCTCCTTCACTTTACACTTAGGACTAAATGTGGAACCCCCATTTCCTATGCCTAGGTCA
>CAUYRH010076618.1:0-18996 GCA_963574655.1 Perodicticus potto | reverse complement strand
GAGAGAGCTTCTCTCTCCCTACTTGAAATCTCTCCCACTACCAGGAGCTTTGGTGTTTTCTGTATTCTTTTCTGTAAATCAATTCTGTCTTATCACAGACGGGTGGGGGGGGGGAAATAATGTAATGAAGAATAATAAAATACATTAAAAAAAAAAAAAAGAGCCCTGCTAGAGAGGTGCTGAGGCAAGTTCACTGAGACCCCCTAAATTATGGAGAACCAGTCCCAGAAACATCAGCCCCTGCTGCCACTCTGGGGTCTCCTTGATCAATACCCAGCACTATTCTCTCGTTTCTCTCAGTATTGAGCTATCCATTCATAAAATTATCTTGGCTGCAACAAAGCCATCTCTATCTTTGCCTTCCATGAGTCCAGAAGAATATTGCCCAACGGAAGTAATATGTGAGCCCCAAATCCAACTCCTGTAGGTCATTTAAAGTCTCTAGGTTTCCACTAGTCACATTTTTCCTCCTTGTTTTATTTCAAAATATTAAGGGATAAAAATGTTTCTTTTACATGAATACTGTTATAAATATTTAAGTGGGGGCTTTAGTGTCCCCATCAATTGAATAGTGTCCATTGTACCTAACAGGCAGGGTTTTACCCCTCCCCTCCTTCCTGCTCCCCCTTCGTGATCTCCAATGACCTTTCCATCTCTTTGTGCCAGTGTGGACCCATCAATTAGTTCCTAGTTCTTAGAGAGAACATGTGGTATTTGTTTTTCTATTTCTTAAATACTTCACTTAGGACAATGGTCTCCAGTTCCAACCAAATTGCTGAAAAAGACATTACTTGATTCCTTTTATGGCTGAATAGTACTCCATAACATAAATGTACATTTTCTCCCATTTTCTTAATTCATTCATGAATTGATGGGCACTTGGGTTTGTGGATGGTCACTTTGTCACTGTGTCCTCAGGTGGCCTTTTCTGTGCATGTGCAACTCTTGTGTTTCTTCCTCTTTCTATAAGGACACCAGTCCCATTCGATTTGGAGTCACTGTAATGACCGTACTTAACCTTAATTATCTCTTTAAAGGGCCTAACTCCAAAAGCAGTCACATTGGGGATTAAGCCTTCAATACATGATTTTTAAGGGAGATACAATTCAATCCATAAAAGCAGGTAAAATATTTTAAATGTCTTTCTTTTAACTTAATATATGCAAAATATTATTATTTTAACTTGTGATCTTTTATATTCTTATGTGGACCATCTCTGTTTCATACTAAGTATTTGAAAACCTGTATGTATTTTACACTTATGCTGCACCTTAATTTAAATCAGTCCCTTTTCAAATAACCAGTAGCCATATAGAGCTGATGGCTCCCATATTGGAAGATTAGGTATAGCAGGACCAGATATATTATTCTAGATGATCCCTCTCTAAGCTGCAAACTAAAGTTCATCCTCATTTGTTTATGCTTCTGAGCTTTTTGCTGAGGTAAAATGGCTTTAGTTACAATACATGCTAGGAGGAGATTGGATTTTCCCAATGCACCTATTATTTTTTCATGCGTCTCTTCAGAGTAACCTACAGTGTCTCCTGCTTTTCTTGACTAAGCTATCCCCCCTTTGCTATGATGTAAATCAACATCTTTTGTATAAAAAGAGGCACCCTTAAGTGGAGTACATAAAATCATCACCTTCAGAGAGGTCTCAGAGATATGGACAGCAATAACCAAAGTGGGAAAACAGAATTCTTCACAAAGCCATGTCCATGGCTACCATCCTGGTGAGCCAGCCCTCCAAGGCAAATTAAGGACTATTGCAAGGAACTATTTATGAATAATACACTAACGACAGACTACAAATTTACTTCTGTCTACATTCTCTCAGCATTTGTTATTTCTAGATGTAATTTTTTTTTGTAGGATACTTAAAGGGTTTGACTTTTTCTTATAGTAAGTGGCACATATCTTGAAGGCTTTGTTGAGATGAGTCAAGAGATGAAAAATTTTGCAGCCCACTTAAGGAACTATTTCAATGTTCTGGGTAAAAGATATGAAAAAGATGTGAACTGCATTTAAAAGGAAGGTTATGATTCAGTGACTGATTAGATGAGGGAATAAAGACAAGAAAAAAAGTCAGAATGATCTCATGATATTAAAAGAAAATGACAGTGGGCAGGTCTCAAGATCTGTGGGCCATTCATGAGATCTTTTCTATCTTTGCACCAAGATTTCCTGAGAAAGATTCCCTTCATCTATCAGCTCCAAGGAGAAAAACTCCAAATCTGCACCACCTATCCAAACCCAAGCTCCATAGCCACATTTCCATCTGACTAGTAGATGATGCTTCTAGGAATTTTTGACATAAGTTAAAAATTCACTTGAAAAAATTAGAATGAATCTCCTTACTCTCCCAACAAACCTGGGTTTCTTTCTGGCTTCTCCATTTTTCTTGATATAGCCTCTCTTCTCCCCATCATCCATTTTTGGGACCACAGAGTGAGTTTTATTCTGAATATTCCATACCACGTTCTTTCTTTTTTTTTCTTTTTAATTTTTCTTGGCTTTGTAATTTCATTCTACATCTTAACACCATATTAATTTTGCCTTGGTTGCTTTATCACAAACAATCCTACTAGCCAGTTACCTTCTTCATTCCCTTGCCAATTTATGCTACATATAACTGTCCCTTAACCCCTTTAAAACACAGCTATGAGTCTGAGGGACCTCCTTTGCTTATTATTACTCGTGGAAACAAATACAAAATCATCATCAACTATTTTTTACTTTAACAAATATTTACCAAGCACTAATTATATGCTAGACACTGTTCTGGGCTGTGAGGATATAACAAAAACAAGCTGAAAAGCTGCCTACTCCCAGTGAGCTTATATTCCAGTTGGGGAGAAAACAAACACACTCTGAATGAATCAACAAGAACATAACAGATAGCAGTAACTTTTATTCCAATAATTACAAGAGAGTAATGTGGTGAAAAGTGATGTCATGGCAGATTTGGATAGGAAGGTTAGTGATGTTTAATCTGATATGTGAAAGCCAAGAAAGCAGCCACATGAAGCTTGGAGGAAGACCGTTCTAGGCAGTGGGGACAGTTATGAAGATCATAAAGCTAGAACTCGCTTGGCAGAATTGAAGAACTTATAAGGTTATAGTTGGACATGTAAAGGATTTCTGGGGAAAGAATGGATTATAAGGAAACAAGAGTGGAATTCAGGATGCCAATTATGAGGTTCTCACACTAGGAAAATAAGTAATGGGGCATAGAAAAGATGGTGGGAAGTGATAAATTTAAGACGAGCTTGGAGATGGTGCATGAGGCTTTCTGATGCATTGGATGTGTGAGGTGACAGGGAGAGTATAATCAACTTTGATCATAGAATGCAACAGAGGCTCACCTGGGGGCACACGAGGACACTGGGAGTATGTGTGGGGGAGGGAATGGTCACAGAAGACCTCCCCTGCAAACACCACCAACACTATCTCAGAGGGCTTTGACTCATCGTTACCTAAGTTGGTGTCATCTTTTCTAATAAAATATAGTCTTAAAGGCAGAAAATCTAACATGTTTTTATTTCCCCCTCCTCCACAACACCGGGAATAGTGCTTTGTGCCTGACGGCGAGCCATATAACTTTTGGATGAATAAATAAATGAGCAAATGTAAGTCTGAATCATTAGAAGTGTGATGGTGATTTCACCGACAGAAACAGAAGGGTGAAGAGAGACAGCTGGTCTGGCAAAAAGGACGTACAAAAGATGTTGATATAGAAGTAAAGGTGCTACATTGTAAAAGAAATGATCAATAGCTATTTTAAACTCGTGTATACTCTATTCTAGGTGAGTAAGAAAAAATGTACAGAAATGGTCTACTATCCTTTCAAGTTTACTACTTGCTTTTTTTTGGTAGGGTTATGCCTTTGAATAGTGATCCATATATTAGTATGACTATTAATATAGATCTTAATAAACATGACAATCATACCACCTGCTTGATGGGTAGCATGATAGATGAGTGCTTTGTGGACATCTTATTTAATTTTACAGAGTCCTGTCAGGTAGCTCTTTGGTATCACCATTTTACAGATGAGAGACCTGAGCCACAGAAAAGTCAAGTACTTTTCTGAAGCCACATAGTTTAAAATCAAAGAACTGAGATTGACACTCGCGTTTGAACACTTGCTTGACATTGTCAACTTTTAGCAACACACTGTGCTCCCCTTGTAATTCTATCTACCTCTAATTCAAGTTTATTTATAAATAAATTCATTTTTTTTTAAGACAGGATGCTTGTGAAACTGAATTACAATTCCCTACTGAATCTTTTCATAGAATTTCTAAAATTTAAATTACCTCAATCCCATGTTTAATTGTACATATTTAAGCCATACGAGCAATGTACACATGTTGATTATATCTATAAACTCAATCTACAGTTTCAATTTTATGAGATACAACATTTATCACTGTGGTTAGTGGTGCCCATTATAGCATAATGGGATTCACATTTCTCCCGTCACGCACCGATATAGTGGCCTAGAAAAACTTGAGAGCGGGGAAAGCTCTGTAAGTGTCACCCAAAAATGAAAGGAAGAAAATTCCTCCCTCAGATTTATAGATACATCTGTCCAAAAGCAAATGTAACCCTGAAATAATTGATTTCTTTTAAACAAATACTAGAGGCTTCTAAACATTATTTTTGCATACATATTCCTAGGTCATTTTAATCAAATTTGAATAGGAACCTCTATTTTATAATAAAGGGATTTTTGCCCTCATTTCAAGAAAATTGGGGATCTTGATACTTAGGAGGGAATGAGGCCTGTCACTGTATCTGGATGCCACTAATCAGCAATTCAGGAGAGGAAACGCACAGCCTGGATGAGCAGACTGCACACAGGGAGCGGGAGGCTGATGAGGCTTATTGCTTTCAAATGTCGACCCTATTTATAATGAACATTCAGGAAAACAGGATCAAATTCCCATTGCAGGCAACTGTGGCAAAGCTGTGCCCTCTTGTTTCTCCGAGGAAGGAGATGTTTTAAAGAGGCTGTCAGTCTTGCTGGGAATCAAATGATTGAGACAAATGTCTAGAGTGGGCTTTGAAAGGCATCCTGGGAAGGAGTGTCCCTCAACCTTCAGGGATAAGAATCAACTTCATTTTCAAATATCGGGGGTAAAGACATTTGCCAAGCCCTTCCTTACATACTTAACCATCTTGCCCTCATTATTGGGCGTGATTTGGGAAGAGATGAAGAGCACGTCTGGCTGGTGGAAACCTTGTCAGATATGTTCATTAGTGTCTTTTTTCATGTCCTCCACATTAGGTTTAGTCTGCGGGCCCGAGAGTTCCCATTCTTTTCTCTGGCCCACCACCAGGGAATGGCTGGAGGGACAAGGTGTTTGGGTTCTGATACCACGAGCAGAGCTTGATTGCTGTGGAGTCACCGCAGTGAGACTGGTGTGTATTTCCTCATCAAAGAGGAATTCTGATGCTTTACACCATAATTTGTATAATTAATCTTCTGAGCTTTTGAAAATTGCGTTTTGGTGGTTGTTGATGTTGCTAATAAATGCCACTGTGCTATCAATCCACACTTAGTGCCAAGAAGAAATAACAATACACGTGAAAGTGGAAATACAAACTTTCTTCCGCCGAAGGTGTCACTCATGAATGACGGGTAAAATGCTGCCATCTTTTGGTTATTGACAAGAGTGAATGGGGGTGGAAAGTGAGGGTAGATGAGAGAGATTTTATTTTTAATGCAAATTCGCCAGGTTTCTGAGGCCTTATAAAATAGCTCAGAGAAATGTTCTTCAGAATTTCCAGTATCTTCCTTTCTAATTACACAGGTTTCGGTTGCTTTGTAGATTGTGCAACAAAAGGTTTGTTCCTCTAGCTGCAAAAACTTATCTGCAGAGTCCAGTCAGTAGAAGCGAATGCAATAATACAGTAGAGGGCTTGTTAGCTCCAGTAAAAAACAAGTGGAATCAGGTTGATGTAAACAATCACTTCACCGTGACTGTGGTGCACTCTTCCTGCCTCTGAAATACTTGAGAGCACCTTGCATTATGTTGCATTGAAATGGTGTTTCCCCGGGTAATGAATTATGTACCATTTGTACTCCAGCCTCTTTTGAGCACTCAGCTCTAAATGTTTGCATCAGTGCCAGTGAGTGTAAGGTGATCTCATTAGGGTAAGAGAGGTGGAATACATATTAGTAGACACAGCATAATTCCCCAATAGCTTAATGTCAATTTATGATTAAAATGCAACTCCACATGCCATTTCTTGGGAAAACCACAGAGCCACAATTTCATCACGTAGTCCAAAAGGAAAAAAAAGTCCCCAAGTGCTCATCTGGCCCAGGCAACTTCTTGCTACAAGGGCAGCCTTGTCACCAATGCAGCTGCTGAGAGCCAGGCCGTGACTGAAGCTCTCGGCGGGGAGGGGGGGGGGGGTCTGAACTCTGCCATCTCACATCTGCTGAGTCAATTAGACCTTCCTTCCTCTGTCCCTGCCTAGTGCTGGGAAATCAACAGTTCAGATCTCACTTTTTCAGAAACCATCATGGTGTGCATTACCCAGTTGAGTGTTCTCTACTCAGTAATCACACTTAACATATTTGCTAATTCACGGTTGGTGTTGTTTCTTGAATAATCCTAGGGTGCTTGTACATTTTCCCATTTGGAGACTGAAACTGCCCTGGGCTTCCAGGCTGCCTTCTAGAGTTTAACATCAAGGCTTGCCTCTCCTCTGTGACTGGATTATCTAGTGATATTTGCTATTAAATACATGAAATTACAAACTTCCATACTTCAAATGTTTAAGCTAGGTTGTATACTAGTGTGTAAGTATAGGTGTAATGAAGTCAGCCATTTGAATTGGTTTGGGCATGTTGGGTACACACTATGCATCTGTCTCCATCCCTTTAAAAACAGAGGTGTAGTGTCCTCTAGAAACATCTGTAATCTGGCAGCAAGAAAACGTGGTGTTTTATTTCTTATCTACAGGCTGCCTGTAATGTATATCCGGTGTGGGTGTGTGCAAATTATATACGCGCGTAAAATTAAATATAGTGAGGTTTTAATACGATGACAACAAAAGTGGCATAGTAAGCTGTCCCTGCGAAGTGAACATATGTTTTGATAACACCTCCAAAGAAATAGCATGTTTGAGTGTGTGTGTTTGTAGTGGATGATGTTAAAGCAAATGTATGAGAACGCTTGTTTCCGTACCTTTCTGCTTCTTAAAATACTGTCGCGAAAGATGTTATTGGCAACAATGAAAGAATGAGAATTTCACAAGCCTTTCACACCTCTTCTTCTTGAGCTTGTTAGTCAAAGGACAGACTAAAAAAGGCAGCAGAAATAAAAATGCCACACAAAATCAAAAGGAGCTATTTTAGAAAAATACACCTGAATAGGAGCAAATCACAATCAAAAAAGTAATGTGCCAAGGTGAGCTCATTTCAGGGCAGCCTCTTCATTTCCCCTCCTCTATCTAATCCCATGCATCTGTTCATTCATTTGCCCCCCTCTTTACTATGATATGGTTCCTTTAGGTTGCTTGGCAACCATTATAATGCTGCCGCACATGCGTGCTAGATAATAAATCCTATCTTGCTTTATTTTTCTCCTTCTTTAAAACAAGGGATTATAAAGCAAGATATTTTCCCCCTTTTCTAATGGACAAAAAACATCTGTGGGAATTTCAAAAGCACATAAAATGCCTGCAAGGACGCAGATAAGTAATTAAATTTCTTGACAAAGTGTAACTGATCACTGCCTAATGTGTCTACATGCAGTTATTATTTGCAATGGCCTCCTCTTTTAAATATGTGTACATTAACGTACATATGTCGATACATGCCTGTGTGGAGCTATAAAGGGAAAGAGGGAAGAAGAAAAGAAAGTGACAGCTGCTATGCTGAGAACAAAGAAAATGAAGAAAATTCCTGGAAATAATCTTGTTTTACGTATTTCTGTAAACAGTGGATGCAATAGTTAGAAGACAGGACCTGGACTAAATCCATCTACTTTTTTCTATACGAAATCAGACAAAGCTTATGGCCTTCCCCTTCCCCTCCTTGGCAAATCCGAGTGCCCTGCTGCTTTCATTTGTTTTTGATCTGCCTCATTAAAAGACTATTGATGGCTTTAACTATTGTTCTTGTTTGGGTGCTGATTTACAAGCACTAATATCTGACTGTGTGAGATTAATGGGAGTCCAGGCAGTTTACGATTATCCTGAGGTCCCTGACCACACATGTAGGGGTTTGGGTAGGGGTCATGCACTCCTATGAAAAACTCCAAAGGAGGCTTAAACCTGGGAACGTTTTAATAGGATTGAATCTGTAATAGGATTTGGCAGCTTGGCCGAAACTGGATGGTGTGGCTTCTTTGGGTTTTCTTTCTTTTCTCTCTTTTATATATACATATTTTTAATCATGGAGTCATTATTATCTTGCGATAATAGGGTAATATTTTACGTCAAAGTCCAAATATTGTTACTGTAGTTTAAAGGAGTCTTTAAGAAAAAAAAAACTGTACAATATAGGATATTAAAAGAAAAGAATGCTGGGGCATGAAATGCTGCTTCTATTATGTAGTAAATTAGAAGGTAAAAAATAAAAGATGGGAATAGAACAATTTCTGTTGTGAATGGCTGTGTATTTTTAGCTAAAAATGCTTTAGGAAGTCTAAAAGGCACTAGCAACATAGGGCTATTTATAAAAGAGGATATTTCTCCCAGGCAGGCGAAGCTGCCCTTCCTGGCACCACGTACTGTGGAGTAGCACAGTGCCCTGGAGCTGAAGTCTCCCTTAGTCAAACAACAAGGGCACACTCTGAGTGACAGCAACAGCGTGCTGCATTCAATTTGTGAATAATACCACAAACACGAATAAAATTCAAAGTAAAGACACCACGCTGTTGATAATATCCCAAATGCAATTCTATCAATATTGTAGTTCCCGTTTGAAAACCGGCACAAGGGACCGTGAGCATTGCCAACACGATCTTCCATGTCAATTCACTTGATTATAGTGTCTAAATTCGGAAACACTGGTGGTGAAATTATTTAACCTCTTGTACCCCACTCATTTGAACATTATAAGGACACCGCCACGTAAAGATGCTGTCATTAATTTTGGTGAGTTAGAAATGGGCAAGGCAAGATATACAGCACTGGCCCAGAGGTCACACATGTGTCCTTGTATGGGACCTAACCTGTAAATCTCAAAGCACAAAAAAAGTCACGGTGGCTGTGAGACCTCATAAAAAGGTTATAGGAAAATAAATTACAGATTTTGTTTTGGATGGCATTAAAACTCTACTTGTAGCAGAATTTTTAGGAAATCTAAACTTTAACTAAAAATCCAGAGTGTGTTTATGACTTTGAAGAAATTCACTTTCACACCCAAATATGTAACACAGCCAGGTTATTCTACTGGATTATTTTCTGTCATTCTGCTTCAGAAAGTTGCACATCTTTAAAATAGAACCATAGATATGAAATTAACATATTATTTCAAATACTATTCTTTTACAAAATCTTTTTATTCTTTATTTATTTTTATTTCCAAAGAGAATTTTTCAAAATCCATTTTTGTACTGTTATTATAACAATTATTTTTTAGCTCAAAGATCTAGAGTTTTTTTATTATTGTTATTATTATTCATCTCTAAATACATAACACATCCTTCTTATGCTATCCATATTTGTACATACTATAAAAATTGGGCATTTATTATTCTTGGCATTATTTTTTTATTATATCCAAGATGGTAAGTCTTTCATTCATAAATGAAGTAATTTTGAGGGGTGATTGTAGGGTCCATATAGTAAGGACATCATTAGAATCATAGAAGTGTTGACTGGAAGCTTCTCAGACACAATGCTTTGACCATTGGTCAGCACGGAGGGGATCCCAGTACCCCCTGAGGACAAAGCCACTGTAAACACAGCTGACAGCCACTATAACTCTTCTGGGCGCACATCAATTGGAGCTTTAAAAATACCCCATTCTTAATGCTCTTCAAAAACTTAGGTCCAGAGTAGTTTTTATGATCACTGACTGTTACTATCTAATACCAAATTCTAATAACACTTCCCATTGTTCACATTTTAAGAAGAAGAAGAAAAAAAAAAAACAACTATTGCTTAATCCAACAACCTGCTATTCTTCTATAAATCCAAATAGCATTTAAATATTACTGGACTAATCACTTACACATTCTCATAAAGTATGCCAAAAAAGGAAGCCTGATCCCCTGTTTTGCAGACTGAGAAGCTGAGAGGCCAGGATATAAAATGGCTTAGCAAGGACCAGTTCAATAACATCTAAGAATTCTACCTCAGCTCAGTTCAGAACGGATCCAAACTTTTTAACTCTAAACTACCCTGGAGACGAGTTATGAAAGCTGTGGTCTTGCTCTCTGGATGCTAATGCATTAATCGTTACCGTTTTTAGCAATTGGAAGAGCATTATAGAATAATTTGACAAAACTTATCCTTAAGTCTATAAATTAACTGATTAACATCATTGCCATAAAAAATACACACATTGTTACATGCAAAGACAAAAATTTCCTTTTACTGAAGTACCTGATTTTCAGAAATGTCAATCAAAACTAAAAGATACTCTTGAAAGTTTTCAGAAGCTTTTCTAATTTAGAAGACAGATATGATGCAAAGATGATACACAGCACATATGTGTATAAAGGGAAAGATAAGAAAAGAAAAAAGATTACCATTGTTCAATTATAACATTTACAAAGCTAAAATTACTACTTCAAGGGTAATCACCTTATTTGTAAAGCCTCTGAAGACTGAAGCTAGATATCCATGAAGCAACCTCATTTTCTTTGTTTCTTCCATAATAATCCTTTCGTGATACTTAGCTGAGCCTAAGGTGCCAGTCACTGCAACAGAGGAGGGATGAGAAGTTTCATTTGATCAGATATTTTTCAAAGAGGAAGGCCCAACATATTTACTTGGGAAGATGGAGTTGGTTTTGTTTGTTTGTTGTTTGGGTTTTGTCTCAGTAAAGATACATCATTCCATTTTACTTTATAATGTTTGAATGCAAATTATACTCAGAATTGTGATCAGAATTACTTCTGTTTATGTTTAATTACAGTGTTCGTGACTGCAACAAATGCAAACATTCGTCAGAATGCACGGAAACTGTTCACGGCTGCGGTGTGGGCTGTGTCTGTTCTTCTGATCCCAGCAGTAAGTGGAAAGATGGAGGCTAAAGCTGTGAAAGGGCCCAATTAAAAAGTGCTGCACTCGATGTCATTCTGCTTCAGAAAGTTGCACATCTTTAAAATAGAACCATAGATAAGAAATGAACATATTATTTCAAATACTATTCTTTTACAAAATAAAAGAATGTAATGTAATGCAAGTAGGCTCTTCTCAAAAAGAGAGTCCATATAGTTTAAAAGAGAAATTCTGACCAGTAATGTTCATTCTTTGGCTAATTAAGGGCTCTTTTTCAGGAATGAAAGTAAAAATGGTCAACAGAGAGTTATGCTTCTCACACTGGCGACCAAACCACTATTGCAGAGTCTCCCAAGGTGAGAGATAGCCTGTTCATGTTTTCTGGGAAGGAGTTAGCAATTCTTTGGTTGAATATGTTTGATGAAGTGCTTGACTAATCAAGTTCCTTTAATACAAGTCTAGAGCCTTTAACATGCTAATCCACATTTTGAACTTTTCAGAGGCCCATAGCATACACAGTATTCCTCACATCCGTTTGACCAGAGATCCTTTGCTACAGAACATAGTTTAACAAAGACTGCTTGGTGTTCTGATCCTAGAGAGGCTGTAGCTAGTCAGGGAATGCCAGTGGGAATCTGGTGCCTGGGAGTCAGCTGCTCATGGCCCAGCAGGTGTTAATTACTGTTTGCTGTAGAACTATGCCACAACCTTCCTGAAACCAGGATTTGAAAGGAATAATTCAATGTCTAGAAAAAGAGAAGTAGTTGAAGCATTAAAAGTTGGACTTCTGCTTTATCCTCCAAGCTTCATCCCCCTTTGCCCTCACTTAGGGTATTACCTGGAAGCACCCAAATGCCATGAAGGAGCTCAAGCCAGCCCACCTGGCCCATCATCTCTCTGTAAAGAGAGGTTAAAGAAACTTTGAAGATCTGGTGATGAACAAATCATACCATCGATGCATTGTCATGCAGACTCCAATGAGGACAGATGTATGGCCTGAGACAAAATGTTGCTCTATCTATAGTGTTTAAGAGAGTAACTGCATACCTCCAACAGGAGTTGGATAGTGGTAATGCTACTACTATTAATAGTGGCATTTTTTCAGAAATTACAATGTGCTAGGCAGCATGTTAAGGACTTTACATATATTATCTCACTTAATCCTCACAAAATGCAATGTCCATTTTATAGACAAGGAAGTTGAGGCATAGAGAAAATCACAGAAGTCTCCATGTCAGTAACGCAATCAGCAATCCTCTAAGACCTTTCTGACTCCAGAGTGTGTGGAATTAACTATTCTGCTATATACCCTAGGCCGGCAACTCATGTGTGTGACTCAGCAAAGATTACAGCATGAGAGATGCACCTGCTAAAGCCTTGTCATAACCCCAAGCTTTATTCTGACAAAGAATTAACCATAGTAAGTCCCAGTGGATGCAGTAAGTTAGTATATCGTTTGAATCTAATTAATAAGGATGAAGCAGGGTGGCACCTGTGGCTCATCGAGTAGGGCGCCGGCCACATATACCAAAGGTGGTGGGTTCAAACCCGGCCTCAGCCGAACTGAAAAAAACAGAAAAATAGCTGGGTGTTGTGGTGGGTGCCTGTAATACTAGCTACTCGGGAGGCTGAGGCAAGAGAATCACCTAAGCCCAGGAGTTGGAGGTTGCTGTGAGCTATGTGACGACACAGCACTCTACTGAGGGCAATAAAGTGAGACTCTGTCTCTATAAAATAAATAAATAAATAAATAAATAAATAAGGATGAAGCAATCTGGAAGCATCTTTCCTTTTAAATAAATTATAGTCTGATATTTTAAATTTATCAGGGAAGAAAGAATAAATGGAGAAATTTGAAATGTAGAGCTACTAAAATATTGGATATGATATTCATTAATAAATGCCTAGTATAGGAAGTAATTTTAAATGCAAACAGTTTTTCAACTCTTGCCATTGTTATCTAAAATACAATGTCAAACAATGTGTGCCATTGCGGCAATACAACATATCCCTACCAGGGACAGCCTAAAGTTAAATAACAAACCTCTGAAGTCTCTTACTTCTATGCTGGGTGGGGCAAATTTGCATGAAACGTCATCAATAGACTGACATCATCTTGCCCAGTGCAATGGCCTGAAGTAACCCCCAGCACCCTAGTCAATGACCAGCACCAATCCAGGAAATGATTGTCCAACGTTACAGATAATATCGTTCCATAGGTCCCGCATATTTGACTAATAAAGATTGAAAGCAAAAAGCTGCTGGAGCATGATTTCTGAAGAGTCAAGTATAAAATCGGATAACTGAAGAAATAAGAGGATTAAGTGGACATATTTGTTCCAAGTGAAATAATTATGGTAAATTTGTGGTTGAGCAGGACATCCTACAAAGGAAAATCAGAATACTATTTTAAATACTTAGATGTGCCCTTCTAATTTGTTCATTTACTTAAAGGAATTCTCCTTGATACTACTAAGAAGCTAAATCCTACTTTTGTTCCTGAGGGTTTGGATGCTACATGCCTTTATGTGTATGGTATATGAGGAAAGATGAAAATGTCTGGATCCCAAGTGGGTACCCCAAGGAATAAAGCACCTCTAGGCACAGAAGTCACTTGTGCCCACTTACAGAACACTAGTACTGCTGTGGGACAGCTTTCTGAGACTTCTCCAAGTTGGAGAATTCCATCTCACCATCTTATCCAGGGCACAGGGGATCCCAGAACACAGGGAGGCAGACTTTTTAGGTCAACTCGGTTGGCTTTTTAGGTTTTCCAAGCTAAAAGAATCTAGACCAAATTCTCCCAGATTAGTGCAAACATAAAGCCTGTTGCTGGGACTCTCCCCGCAACTGGCAGCCCCCACAGCCTCCACCACCTTCACTCCCACCAGGTCCTTGAGGCCTCAGCTCTTTGGCAGCACAGAGGTTTGATAAAACAGCAAGGTGCCTACTCCTGTCCCCTCTCACTTGAATTCCCAATACACAAACCAGTACAGAAAGTTTTACCAGCTGAGTGAGTGGCTGAGGTTGGAGTCCGGAGATCATGGCAGGCATCCTGATGCCTAAAGGAAGGATGTAGTCATGTGAGGTAGAAGTTGTTTACTTTCCAAATCACTGTAGCTGCAGCCCATGAGAAAACTTGTCAAGTCTGCAGGGTGCAATGAAACAATGGAGGTTTGCTCTGACACGGTAAAGGCCGCCTTTGTGTCTCACTAATTGCTCAGCCCCAGTGCTTATTTGGCTCAGCAGTTAGAGGCGGGGCCTTGCTTCGGCTCTGTCCACTGTATGTGATGTTAGCTAAACGTAAGGCACTCTCTTCTCTTAAAATAATACACCTCAAAAGGCAACATTCCATGTGGTCATTTAGACATAAGAAGCATGCTCAAACAGAATTAAAGGTTTTTAAATGATCAATATCTGCCTATAAGAAAATAGTCATTCAAGTGGCAAAATGAGACAAAGTAGGTTAGCATCCCTACACGAGATATACAAGATTTTAATTGTCTTTAACTTTTAAAACTTCAGTCCAAAATAATTAATTACATACTGCCATCTATGTCTTTTGTAAACTTGGAGAATTTCTGCCTACATCTCCTTAAACAGTATGTTGGCAGGTCAGTATAACCAGCAGCCATACTCAAAATTCATCCTTAAGACTTCCTTGTGTTCATATAGAGTAAACAGGATAGTCTGACAAGTGTCAGGACTCAACCTGGATAATGGGCCTTAATCCAATAAACTGTGTTCAGTGATTTCTCCTGCCAAGTGGCCAGGTTCTCAGCAGACACTCTAAGCTCTTCCTTACAGCCCTACAGGGACAGCTCCGACTTCTTCATTAATACCACAAGTTTAGCAGCAGTGATTCAGGTACCTATAAAAATACTCTCTATTGACAAGGATTATTTACAGAGAAAGAGGAAGATTTAAACATGTGGACTGTGAAAAAATATCTGGGAACTTGTCAAAAAGCAAAAATAAGAAAAATAAGAAAATCAGGGAAACGCAAGCATAGGGCAAACTTTCTCTGTCCTGGAGAGCATTCTCATATGGGGAATTACTTAACTATGAACACACCAGGGAGTTTTCAGATGTGGCTGTATGGACATACACACAGAGAGACACAGAAAGTTCTCTGAATACCTAAAAACATTGCCAAGAACACTTGAAAGAATTTTTGCGTTAATGGTGTCTGCTCTTCTACTCATGTTGTGTAAGGCCAGAAAGAATAAGAGAAGGTGAATAAAGATGCTCCCACTAATAGCTGTCACATATGGACTAGTCTAGTGGGGTTATTTCTTTCCTTATGAAGACAGGGAGTCAAATCATTAGGGAACAAAGAAACACACCCAGATTGTACTAAAAGGTGAATTCATGACAACATTCCATGCTATGCTACAACCACAATATTTGTTTTTTAATTGCTGCATATCAAATGACATTTACCAGCTTCTAACAAGACCCAATTGTTTACTCACTGCTTCTGTGTGTTGAAGTCTGGGTCACAACATGACTGAGCTTTCTGCTCAGAGTCTTGAAGGGCTACAATTCGATGTTAGCCATTCTCCACTGGCACCGATAGTCCTCTTCCAGGCTCCTCGGTGTGGCAGAAATCAGTTCCCTGTGGTTGTAGGACTGAGGTTCCTGCTTTTTGGTGGACTTTCTTTCAAATCCTTCTCACACTCTGAATCTCTTTTTTTCAATAAAAGCCCTGTTCCTTTAGGGCAGGCGTCCTCAAACTTTTTAAACAGGGGGCCAATTCACTGTCCCTCAGACTGTTGGAGGGTCGGACTATAGTTTAAAAAAAAAAAAAAAACTATGAACAAATTCCTATGGACACTGCACATATCTTCTTTTGAAGTAAAAAACAAAACAGGAACAAATATAATTCACACCGAAGCATGTGGCCCGCGGACCCCTGCTTTAGGGATTTACCTTGTTAGGCAGGGTCTACCTGTGATAATCTCTTTTTAAGAGAAAGTTAATTGAGACTTTAATTGTATTTCCAAAATCTCTCTTCACAGGAGCATCTGGAGTAGCACTTGATTGGATAACTGGGAGACGATGTGTGTACCTCAGGAGGCAGGGTATCTTGCAGACCACATTAAAATTCTACCTATCACAAGTGCATGAAAGAGTGAAGAGCCTTGGGATAAAATCTGGCCATGACTGTCACTGTCAAGTGAATCTTCAAGGAATCTGCTCTGTTCCAGTCAGGGTTATGGAAGTTTCCCTTCAGGGCTGCAGAAGGATGATGGCCCCATCACAGCTGTCTTCTTTGCTGGGGATAAATGCTGCACCATAAAAGGCACCATCCCAATTGGTCAGGACCTCCCCTGCTGTCTTCTGTGTTGAAGAGATGCCCTTCTGATGAACCCTAACATGTGACACAGAGCCTGGGGTTCCTCCTTCCAGAAGAGAAAGAAGTTTTAAAACCAAGAAAGAAAGGGACTATTTTCACCCTCTTTTCTAGTGCTCTGTAAGAGGTAACCAAACTCATTTGTCCAAAGGTGCAAACATGGCCATATGGCCTTCTCTTTCAGCAGGCCCAGGTACCCACTGTCACTGAAGACTGTCCGCTTAACCCCACACTCACATGTGCAAATGACTGAGAGGGCACTTAACTCTCAGCTCCATGAAATGGTACTTTAGAAAGATGACTTCCGTGAGCTCGTTCTTAGATAGAGAGTAAAAATAAATTAATTAAAAAAAAAACTTTTCATGACCCAAAATTGGCCTCAAGAGAAAATTAATGTCTCCTTCTTTTTCTTTCTTATTATGGTAACCTTTCCCCACCCCTGCTATTTTCCTTCATTAAAGTAAAATAAGTTAACCAGGTCTTGGACAACTTAAAGAGTTTTTTGAGTTCTTGTAGTACCTAACCACGGTGTCACTCTTGTGTGCTCTAAACACACTCTCTGGGATAGATAATTTTTCTTCATTATGAATTGTAAAATGGAAATTTTAACAGGTTAGCACTTCTTCCCCAGGAAGTAAGAGCATTAATATATAAAGCCCTACATGAGGAATAACATCTTCCTGCTTCCCACATTCTCTGCCTCATCTCCCACCCACTGCCACTGACTTCAGGAGACATGCCCTGTGCTTGACTCAGTTTCAGAAAAGTTAGTTCATAGGCAGAGAGTAGGGAAGTGGGGAGGTGTGAAAGGCAGAAATCAAAAATGGGAGGATAGGAAGGCACATGGGTGGCTGAAGACAGAAAGAGGGCCCACATGCAGGCCTACTAACCTGAAGCTTGTGGCCACAGAACTACCTAACTAACAATAAGCAGGAAAACTGCAACAGCAATCACCATGGTCAGTGAATGAATTCACACAGGAAAACACAGCAATTTTTGTTACCACCTTTATCATGACAGTTGCCCATTCTTTTTTTCTCTGGAACTTTCAAATAATAATAAATAATGAAAATAATAATAATGTGTTGGCTAATATAATATATCAACTTGACTGGATGCCCAAATAGGTGGTAAAACATTATTTCTGGATATGTCAGTAAGGGTGTTTCAGGAAGAGATTTGAGTCAGCAGACTGAGCAAGAAGCCCACTCCCAGCAATGCAGGTGGGCATCATCCAATTTGTTGAGGGCCCCAGGGAAACAAAAGGAAGGAGGAAATGTTGGGGTCCCTCCCTGAGAGCAGCATCCTCTGAGACCTGGAAACTGGCCATGATTAACTGAAGAAATACAAAGTTAGGAGCGACAGTAAAGAAAGACAGGAGACATAGAGTAGAATTAAAAGTGGGAGCTCAGGGGTCCATTGCCCATTATGAGTTTCCGGCAATGGCCCAGAGTGTTTGCTCCACTCTGATATTATTGAAGTATATTTGCCCAGAAGGTAAGATGAAGGAGGGAACAAAGACATCAGTAGTTTCTCAGATTGATCATATCAGCTCCTATTTTTATTATTATTAACCTTAAGGGTAGCATTCAGAAATCTGAAATCTGAGCCTTGTATTGGGAGAGCCTCCTGCTTGAAGTCACACACACAGATTTCTAGGGAGGTGTTAAGTTCTGCTAGTTCTCTGTGGAGTAAAACTCCACTTGTGCTAGTCTCCTTTGAAGGATCGGTGGGAGGGAGGCATTTTCCTCCCATCACCACCACAGAGTTTTTTCCTCTGTGATAAGGGATATAAGCTGTTGTGCCCATATCTCAGAGCTCCTGCTACTCCCTTGGTCTCTGCCCCAGGCAAATGCAAATCTCCACAATGGGTATCTGCTTTGCCTGTTTAGGGGGCAGGAAACACCCTAGAAGATGTATCTTTTCTAGGACTTGCCATAATCTCTTCTATGGCCATTCCTCTCCTCAGAGTGCTCACAGACCCAGAGGGTGTTTGTAAGCTGTATCCCCAACAGGCTAGAATTTCAGAAAAGGCAAGAAGCTTGCTAGCAATGGCTAGCTTAAATGTAAACTAGCTGATTTTTCTTTGTTCTAACTTACTCAGTTTACTTTTTAGTTTTTCTCTTTTTTCTGGGGGTGATTTCCTTTGCCAAGAATGGGGTCTTTGGTCCCCATTCTCCCAGAAGGTTCCACACATAAATTTAAAAGCTAAAATGAGGCTCGGTGCCTGTGGCTCAACTGGCTAAGGCACCAGCCATGTACACCTGAGCTGGCGGGTTCGAATCCAGCCCAGGCCCACCAAGCAACAATGACAGCTGCAACCAAAAAATGGCCGGGCGTTGTGGCGGGCGCCTGTAGTCCCAGCTACTTGGGAGGTGGAGGCAGGAGACTCACTTGAGCCCTGGAATTGGAGGTTGCTATGAGCTGTGATGTCACAGCACTCT
>CAUYRH010076611.1:0-63195 GCA_963574655.1 Perodicticus potto | reverse complement strand
CAGCCCGGACCCGCCAAACAACAATGACGGCTGCAACCAAAAAATGGCCGGGCATTGTGGCGGGTGCCTGTAGTCCCAGCTACTTGGGAGGCAGAGGCAAGAGACTCGCTTGAGCCTGGGAATTGGAGGTTGCTGTGAGCTATGATGCCACAGCACTCTATCCAGGGTGACAGCTTGAGGCTCTGTCTCAAAAATAAATAAATAAATAAATAAAAATATCCCCATATTTGGAACAAATAAAAATTGGTACCCTGATACTGATTCCTAAATGTTTCTTTTAATTTTTATTAACCTGTGAAATCTAAAATATGGGAAAACATTATTCAAGAGATCAGTAGTTCTCACCTTTATTTCTCCTGCCTGCCCCAACACTGGAGTAATATGATATAGCACCATCAACCAGAGCCTCAGTGAGGCGTTATCAGCTGGAATCGATGGGGAGGGTGCCTATCAGACTAGCTGGGAGTTGTACATACTAGACAAAGGTCCCAGGTAATTCTAATAGGGCCCTCTCCTCCTCCCCAGGTGTCTTTGCCCCCTCCCCAAGCCTACTAAACTGATAATTCCTACTCAGTAGTATTGATACATCCAGGATATTTTAGTGGGAAATGTCCCAGATATCTCAGTTATTAATCCACTGTTTTTCCCTTTCTATGGGGCTATGCCTGAGCTTCCTAGAAAAATGTGTAAGACTTCTATGTGAGACAGGTCCTGCTGAAATAGGCAATAACCAACGCCCCATAGGTTTTCTTTATCTTTGACCCAAATCCTTTACACTGGAATTTGGACATGTTTCCCTTTATTCTTCCAAGCCAAGCCATTTAGTTATTCTGGGTCATTGTTTCCTCAAGGAAAAATTGAAGGGACAAGGTTCAAGGTCTTTCAAACTCAGGTTGTGACCCATGGGTGGGGCAGACAACCAAATCAACTAAGCATGACCACTATTTTTTTTCCTAAAGAAAGAGAATAGTATTGAAAGACTAGAAAATATTAAAATTCATCACATTTGGTGAAGGTAAATATTACCAATATTTTATGAAATTTTGTATATTGTGTATATTCTGAGCTGAAACCTAAATGTTTCTCTTAATATAGGCTATAGTCAAAAAAAGTTTGCAAACCATTAGATTCATTTCAGGGTCCTCAACCTGTGTGTCACGACCCCTTTATAACAATGAAAATATATCGTGGCATTAGGAAAGTTGAGAACCATTGCATTAGATGATCTCTATAAACTGTTATAGCCTAAAATCCTACAAATCTCTCCTTGATAATGAGCACGGAATTCTCCCTTCATTCACACCTGCTCAACATCCCCCTCAACAAATCCAAGAGCTCTTCTTTGCCCTTGACACTGAGCTCCTGTGTGGTATCCTCCAAGCAGTGTAACTTGGCACCAGCCTTCCTCTAGGGTCCTCTGATCCTTGGGATAGTGCTTCACAAGCTACTTGTCATACTATATTGTCATTGTTTGTCCATCTCCCCAGCAAGCTGTGGTGAGGAGCATCTGAAGGTGTCAGTGGCACAGAAAAGAATGAGGGAAGGAAGCAAGCAAGCCAGCAAGCCACAGCTGTATTCACTTATTAAGGGAGTGGTTCTCAGACTTGGCTTAGTATCAGGATCTCCCGGGAAGCTTTTTAAAAGCCCAATACCCAGGGCCACACCCGAACAATTAAAGCAGAATCCCCACGAGTGGAGTCCAGGTGTCAGATTCTTTAAAGCTCCTCAAAGGGAGTCCAATGTACAGACAAGATTGAGAACCACTGACTTATACCAGGTCCTGGGAATCTCGCGAAAAGTGCAGATTCTGTCTCCCAAGGCTTGGCATTGGGTACGAGAGTCTATCAAATGTGCTTCAGGTGATGCCAACGCTGGTGGTCCACAGACCACACTTTGAGAGTGAGGAAAGAGCGTCTGATGGACACTCTGGCAATATACAAAGAGGTGAGAGAATTTAGACAGATGGACCCAGAAGACAGTGAGGGTAGTAACCAGGCATGTGATTACTGGATAAATTACCTGGCACAGTTTCTTACTAGCAATGTGACCTTGGGCCACTTAAAGTTTCCCCATCTGATAATGAACATAGAATGGTATCTAATACATGGAGTGGTTGTGAGGACTCAGCGTCATACTACAAAGATACTCTGGTACATACACGTGAGTTATTATATTATCATATATCCCAACTCCACTACTTATTAACTTTGTGTCCCTGATAAGCTGTTCAACCTCTCTGAGCCTCAGTTTCCTCAAATGGAAAGTGGAAAATCATAACATCCTTCAATATTCTTCCAAGACTGAGAGTTAAAGAAACTACATATAAAATCGTTAGCACAGAATTTGATCCATGCACATGCTCAAAAAATGGGTATTCCTCAAATTAGTTTCATTTGTACTGGAATAATCCTTCTGTCCTCCCGAAGGTACATTTCCCTATTTAACCATCTGGCAGATCTCAGAATCTTCTCCTGTCTCTGTCCCATATAGGCCACAGGCTATGGAAATAGATGACAGGGGATGGTAGGCTCATCTTACTCTATTTCAACACATGATACTTCAACAGTAGGATTTGTTTTTATTACCCTATTGAGTTCACATGGGTAGATTTTGGCAGCAGCAATTATTCTCCTCATTACTCTGCAGATGAAGACGAAATAGACTTGGCTCTGACATGTTGGATTTTCTCAAGCGAGTCCCATATGGAAAATAAAAACTTTTAATTCTAATCAAAACCAGCTGAAAAATCTCTTCCTTCTTTAAAGCCTCTCTTTCAAAACATTTTGAGGACCTGCAGTGTGCCAGGTGTTGTACCAGATTCAAAGTGGAATACACGGCAGAGGTTTGAACAAATTGCTACAAGATCCCTGGGGAGTGGAGGAGGGAGGAGGTGCCTGACAGATGGGACAGATGGGGACAGGGCAGGCAGAAGTGGTTTCACAGGAGAGGGGCTATCTTGGGTGGGCAGTGAAATGGGGGAAAGGTGTTCAGGGTGTTCAGAGGACAGCATGAACAAAGACAGTGAGATGGGGAAGAGCTTGGTGTGTTGGGGAGAATGGCAGTTGGACAGAATGGAAGAAGATGGAGTTAGCTTAGGAACAAATTTTAAGCCAGGTAAAAGAATTTGTATTTTGTCCTGTTAGCCATGACAGGAGGATCACATAAATCATTATCCAAACAGGCCACTTTTGAGAGTGAATAGGTATGTTGACCAGATGGAATTACAGAACACCCAGCAGACAGCAGCACTGTTCTAAGCCGACAGGGACACACAGTCACCCTAGCTTTAGGGAGCCACTAAGGCCCAACACTGATTAGGTTTGTGTATTGTGGAGGGAACTCTGGTGCAATGTGGATTAGAAAAAGGAAGGGGTTCCTACAGCCAGGGAAACAGCTAGGAAGGCAGTGGGAAGAAGGGGAGAGGCAAGTAGGGATGGTTTTGTCAGAAATAAGACGGATTGAAATGGAGACAGAAAAGGAGAAAAAGAGAAGAGAGAGAGAGAGAGGTTGAGAATAGTTGATGATGACTCAGCATCCTCAGGCTGGGTGACAGGGGACTAGGAAAAACAAGAAGAGAAACAGATTTGGGGGAAACCCTTTGTACAGTTTGAGGCATGTTGGGTTGGAGATACTTGCTGCTATCGGTGTCGTGTCCCGTACACAGAAGTAGAGACGTGGAGCTCACAGATAGGTTTGGGAGGTGTGAATTAGGTTGTTAGGACACTAGGTAGAAGTTGCTAAAAAAGAGGGAGAAAATACAAAACTAGGGTGGACTTTGAGGAAATGGCAAAGAGCTGGTGGAAAAGGAGGAGCCAGGAAAGAAAAGGTGGAATCGGAGGTGTACAGGGAAAATAGGAGAGCAGTATCCCAGAAAGTGATGGAAGGAGAAAACTCTGGGAATGGAGATTCAACTCTGTCAACAGGAGCAAAACAAGTCGAGATGATGAAGAGTGACATCATCCCTGAGAGGACAGCACCCATCACTGTTGGTCTTTTTTGAGTGGTGGGGGTGGAAGGCAGGCCCCTGCCTGCTGCAGACCTCATGGGAATGAGGACTAGATGGTAACTGCAGACCATTCTGTCTAATGATAGGCAGAAGAGGGAATTGTGGCAGGTTGATGGGGACACAAAGTTTTCTTGTTTGATTTTTTTCATGTTCTTTACTCCTAGATCTTGTGTAAACATGTGGTTGGAAAATTAGAGAAAAACAGTTGAATCCACCCCCCCCCCCATCCCCTGGGTCTCAATTTTTTTTTTGGAGATAGCGTCTCACTTTGTTGCCCTCCATAGAGTACCATGGCATCCTAGCTCATGGCAACCTCAAACTCTTGGGCTCAAGTGATCCTTTTGCCTCAGCCTCTGGAGTAGCTGGACTACAGGTGCCCACTACAACACCCAGCTATTTTTAGAAACGGGGTCTCGCTCTTGTTCAGACTGGTCTTGAACTCTTGAGCTCGAGTGATCCATTCACCTTGGCCTCCCAGAGTGTGAGGATTACAGGTCTGAACCACTGCACCCTGCTGGGGTCTTACTTTTATAGTCTTGAAAGCTGAACCTGAAATGCTTTTCACAGTCATGAGAGCATAACCAGAGTGATGGTGCCTTTAAGCAATTATGCTTACAGTGCATTTTCCAGCCCCAGATCTTGAATGTAAGCTGTTATAACTTAAAATTTGATGGTCACGGCTATTATAAATTGTGAAAAGATTGATTAAAAGATTTATACATAATGAATACTCATGAGTCAGTGTAATAGATGGTGAAATCACTATCTTCAGAGCCTGCAGAAAGCAGTGACTTTCCAAAAATAAAGGCAGTGGATGGCTCTCTGGGATTCTCTAAGCCTTCCCTGACTTTGGTGTAAACACATGCAGGTTATCAACCTGGTCCCCACGGTGGGTCAACTCCAGCAAAAGAGACTTGTGGGCTCTTGATATAAACCTAGAGATTAAACAGGTAATATGAACTCACATAAAGGAGACCACCTTCAAGAACCAAATGCAACTATCAAGGGCTGCAGCTCAGGCCTTCACCCCTTAATGCACAGAGAGATGAGTAAAAGTAGTTTGTTGGCGCTAAGAAATTTGTCTACTGGTAGACTATGTAAGTTATATTGATAACAATTCTCCTTTTTTACTTGGTATAAGATATTCACTTAATTGTCACAATTCTTTTTTAAAATTTCTCTGTCTGGCCAGACACAGTGGCTCACACCTGTAATCCCAGCACTTTGGGAGGCCAAGACAGGAGGATTGCCTGAGCTCACAGGTTCAAGACCAGCCTGAGCAGGAGCGAGACCCTGTCTCTAAAAAACAGCTGGGCATTGTGGTGGGTCGCTTATAGTCCCTGCTACTTGGGAGACTGAGGCAAGAAGTTCAGTTGAGCCCAAGAGTTTGAGGTTGCTATGAGCTGCGACGTCATGACACTCTATGCAGGGCAACAAAGTGAGACTCTGTCGCCAAAAATAAAAAGTAAATAAAATTTCTTGGTCATCTTCAGTCTTCAGACGATCTCAATCATTGCTTTCCACCCTGGCTGTGCAAGTGATAACTTTCAATTCCCAACACTGACACTGCCACCATCCACCAGTTTCAAGTAGCTCCTTCAGTCAGGGAGGACTTGGCACCTAGTTCAGTCTCCTCCTCCCTCCACGCAGTATCCTCATCCTGGAGGATTTCAGCATCTATGTGGACGCCCTCTCACCAGCCGTTGCCTGCCGCTAGTACCAGCAGTGACCTTCATTTGCACTCCACCCCAGCTGGCCATTCCCATGGTCTTACCCTGGACTCTGTCGTCACTTGAAAACCACTCACACTCTCTCTTCCTGCATTAAAACTTTATTAGAGCAATGTTAGCAAAAAAAGAAAGAAAGAAAGAAAGAAATGATAGAGTACAGATGTCCAAAACTTCTCTTTTTCATAAAAGCAATGAGAAACTAGCAAAAATCATCAGAATCAAATTTTTCGGCACTCTGTAAATTAACTCAAGGTTTGCAGTGAACCAGGCAGTGTTTATTCCGAAAAATGGCCAAGTTCCAGTAAGAACAGTGATCTTGACCTGCCTTCTTCCCCTACCTCCCCCAGCTCTGTGGTATCCTTGAAAAATCAACATCCCACAACCACAGTGAAAGCCAGCAGCGTGGCAGCCACTAGAGAAGGCAGAATAGGATTAGAGTTCTTTCAAAACCTCATTCCCAGAGAACTGTCAGGATTTTCCCAGTCTGGGAGTCCCCTGGAAGATTCCAATCACAAGGCAGCCTTTAGGTAACATGATTTCAAGGTCACCCAGTGCAAAAACCCTTTCCCTGGGGCATTTATTGAATCCATTTGGAGGCAATTGTTTAATTTCAAGGCTATCTGAAGTAGTGGGTAACAGTCGGCAGATAATATGCTAATCAAAAAGCTTAAAGAGAAAAGCCAAAGAATTAGATGTCCATAGAGATTTTGAAAAGCTTGGACATATTCCTGAGAAGCTGTGAGTAAACCAGGGCCATGCACGTGCTCAGGAAAGACCTGAGAAGGTCTTAAGTTGTCACCTCTAGCAACCTAACCTTGAAGCTGTATGTAAAGAGGCCGTGAGGCTGAGGCAGAATCGTCAACCGCCTGGCGGAGTGTTAAAGGGGCCCCACCATGCCCGTAGAGCCCCTTTGCAAAGACTGTAGGCTTGTCGAGTCTTGGTATTTAAAGAAATCTTCCTCCAAATCATTACCTGTCCAGAAAGCAGAGGCTTCAGTGGCCAAACATGGCAAAAAATATAGAATTTGCAGAACATTTCAGGTCACTAAAGAAACAAACCTCAAAACCAGCAGTAATGACAAATTCTCGAGAGGGGGGAAGGTCTAATTTCTATAATTGCCACAACATATAATTTTAAATGTCCAAGTAGCAACAAAGAATTGCAAAACATTCAAAGAAATAAAAAAGTATGGTTGATACACAGGAGAAAAGTAGTTGATAGAAACTCTCTTAGGGATCCCAGAATAGAATATTTGACCAAATAGCTAGCCACCCCCATAGATCAATCAAGTTGACACATAAAATTAACCATCACACTTTAAAAAAAAAATACAGTACTCAACACCCATTAGAATAGCTATTATTTTTAAAGAGAAATAATAAGTATTGATGAGGATATGTAGATAACTAGGACCCTGGGGCATGGCTGGAGGGAGTATAAAATGGTACAGCTGCTGTGGAGAATGGTATGATACGTCTTCAAAAAGTGAAACATAAAACGGCCAGATGAGCTGGTAGTTTCACTTCCAGGTGTAGGCCCAAAAGAATTGAAAGCAGAGATTCAAACAGATACTTTTATGCCCTTGTTCACAGTAGCATTATTCATAATAGCTGAAAGATTAAAAACAACCCAAATGTCTATCAACAGGTGAATAGATTTTAAAAAGTGGTATATACATAAAAGGAGATATTATTCATTCTTTAAAATGAATGAAACTTCCTGTACAAACATAAAGGATGTATGTCATTCTGATACATGCTGCAACATGGATCAATATTGAAAACATTAATTGAAATAAACCTTACACCAAAGGCACACACTGTATGATGCCATTGATAGGAGGTATCAAGAATAGTCAACTTCACTGAAATGGGAAGAAGAACAGAGATTATGGGAGGCTGGGGGTAGGGAGGAATGAAGAGTTACTGCTTATGGATACAGAGTTTTTGTCTGAGATGATGAAAAGGTTCAGAAAGTATTTATAGAAGCTCAATCCACAATCTCAAAGATATGGTAATAAGCCAAGTGCCCATCAACTCATGGATGGATTAATAAATGGTGTATATGTCTATATATATACATATATATATATCTCACTATTGATGGAATACTATTCAACCAGAAAAGAGATGGAGACTTGACATGTTTTAAATTTACCTAGATAGAGTTAAAGAATGTTCTCCTTAGTAAATAATATCAAGAATGGAAAAGCAAGTACCCTGTGTCCTCAGTAGTAATTTGAAAGTAGTACATGAATGACTACAGGCCCACATATGAGAAAAACACAATTCAGTCCACGCAGGGGAGAAGGGAGGGAGGGGGCTTGGTAA
This sequence comes from Perodicticus potto, assembly GCA_963574655.1. Classification (NCBI taxonomy): domain Eukaryota; kingdom Metazoa; phylum Chordata; class Mammalia; order Primates; family Lorisidae; genus Perodicticus; species Perodicticus potto. The sequence continues at coordinate 55,129 of CAUYRH010076611.1, read as the reverse complement.
GCTCCCACCCAACAGGTACAATGTAGGGGTATATGGAGCACCTGCTGGGTGAAGGACTCAACTACAACCCAAAGGCTACCTAACAAGTCCAAAGAATGAAATCCAATCATACATACCCTTATATTAATACTGAGAAAAAGAAAAAAATGTTCAGGAAATGGATGGTGAAGATCATTGCGGAACACTGTGAATGTCCTTAATGTCCGTGAATTGTACACTTTCAAATAGTTAAAATGGTAGGTAAAATTTTATGCTATGTATATTTTAGCACAATAAAAAGGGGGAAGATCTGAAAATTATACACACATGTAATATGAAATTCATGCTTCTTATAAAATGTTAAAATATTGGTATGTAACTTTTTACTTGCCAACAGTTTCATGAGCTAGTCAATATGTGTATGCTTAGTTTGTTGTTACTATTATTTTTGGTTTTTGCAAATGAGCACATCCTGACATCTATTCATTCCTATACATACAGAGCCACAGGGTTTAGTACTTGAATACTTAGAGAAAGAACTTCCTATCTCCTACTTTCTGTTTAGGAGTATTAAGGAGACTGGTCCAGGGTCCAGCCACACCAGCTCTTACACTTCACAGCTTGTGTGGTTTGCTAACTCGTAATAACCCCAGAACAATAGTCATGGTAGCAAAGAGCGTTGTAGAAGATAAAGGACATGTCCCCAACCTTCTCCTGAGGATAACTTTAGTATAGTGGAAAGTGGTGACAGTTTGAGCTGGGAAAGAAAGACTGGAGTTGAGTTAGGGTAGGGGTGAAGTAGAGAGAGGAGGGAAGGGAAGCTGAGGCTGGCACTAGCCAGTTAGGCTTCTCGCCTTCACTGGGAATTCTCTCACCAGCCAGGAAGTCAGAGTGGAGAGTGGAGGAGAGGCATGGTAGCAGTGCCTGACCTGGACAGTATAAGGAGGTAAGCTTTAGGTTAACAATTTGCTCAAAGTTGAGCCATTAGCTAACATTAGTTATCTTTAGGCAAGGAAATTGGATGGCTGGATATTGGGGTAAGAAGAGATTTATCATGTGCCCTTTACTTTTGAATTTTGTACCATTTGACTGCAGTAAGTGAAATATATGAGTTTCTTAAGCTAAGGACTCAGTACTATGTTTTCCCTTATCTGGTATGGAGCATAGCAGTAGATCTAAAATCAGGGACATTTCCAAAGATCTCAGATATGGAGGAATACCAATAAATTATTGAGTCTACACATTGCTACCAGCCAAGGCCCTAACCATTTAGACCAAAAAGGCTACATATGACGGTGGTTCAACATGTTGGTTCTGGAGCCAGACCTGCCTGGATTCAAAGTCCAGGGTGGCCAATAGCTGTGTGACTTTGGGCAAATTACTTAACCTTTCTGTGTACAGTTTCCTCAATTATAAGTTAGGGATGATGATAACAATAGTATCTACTTCAAAGGGTAATTATATATCAATGCATTTTAAGAGCCTGATACATGTTTGCTACTATTGTTGCTGTTGTTGTTATAATTATTAATTAAGTAATTGAGGAAAGGACTTTAGCTTCCTGTTTTGTATCTTTCTCAAATAAATAATAATAGCTAACCTTTAATGAACACTTACCATGCTTCAGACGCTTTCCTAAATTACTTCTCATTGAATGCATTCTCATTGAATCTTCTCATCAAATCCCATGAAGCAGGAATTGTTGTTTCTTTCATTTTAGAAGTGATGAAACTGAGGCTTAGAGAGATTAAATATCTAGCCCAAGGACACGCTGTGACTAAGTGGTAGAGTCAGGAACTGAAATCAGATGTAGCTCCAGAGCTTCAACATTATATGAACAACTTGACAAGCAGAACTGTCAGTTCACTAACAGAAAACAGCTCAAATGGCCCCAAACCATTCTCCTCCCTGTCCCACTGCCGTTTTCTCCTCTTCTCCACACATTCCACAATGACACTTTTCTAAGATTAACTATAGCAATCAAGTCACCCGCTGCCCTTTTGAAACTGAAAAACAACACTATATTTCCAAATCTTAATAATTTCTAAGGCTCTGTTCTCTCAATCCAGTGCCACCAGCACACCAACCTCCTGAGAACTCAAAGGAAGGAGCTTTCAAGCCAAACTGCCAATAAAACTCTTCAGTGTTAGAAAGTTTGGTTGCATTATCAGAAGACTGGTGTTTTCCATTGCAAACGCACCTTCTGGAAAGGAGGGTGGAATTATGGACTGAATGTTTATACTCCTCAAATTCATAGGTTAAAACCCCAACTCCCAGGGAGATAAATGTCTGGGAGGTAATGGGTTGAGATGAAGTCATGGGGGTCAGGGGCAAGATGAGACTGGTGTCCTTCCTTATAAGAAGAGACAGAGACGGCAGCTCACTGTCTCTGCCATATGAAGACACAGAAAGAAGGTGGCTGTGCACGGGCCAGGATTTGGACTTCACCAGCAACAGAATTGGGCAGACTCCAGAACTACAAAATATAAAACCTGTTGTTTAAGCCACCCAGTTACGTTGTTGGTATAGCAGCCCAGGCAGACTAAAACAGAGAGCCTCCCTGAAGACAAGAGACTTTAATATTTAAGGAAAACCTAATTGTTATGAAAATAGTGAAGGGCCAGGCAGTGGCGCCATAAGGGAGCACAGTGAGTGGCCCGTCGGTCCCATTTCCCATCCACTGAGCAGGACACAAGTGGGGACACCAGCTCCATCATTTGGGGCAGATATTTCCAGAGAGCATGGTTATGACTGGAAGTGCTAGTAATACACTGTCAAGTTCAGATCAGTTCACCCCATCTTCTGTGGGAAGCCCGGTGACAGATGTCATGGATCCTGTCATAGTCATGATCCACTTTGGCGTTTGAGGGTGGCAGTTAGAGCTGAGGCACAGGAGAAGCCCACGTGTTGGACATCTGTTGCAAAGAGAGAAAGTGACCACACAGGGAAAACAAACTCGCAGGGGTTTCCCTGCTCAGAGATTTAGGGACATATGCGAAGTGGCATTTACTGCTCATTAGCCCAAATACCTCTGAGAGATTCTGCCCAAACTACTCTAAATCTCTTATCTAAGCAGCAAGGAGATAGGCATGCATATTCGTGAGGAGGAAGAGAGAGCTGGTGTGTGATGTTGGAAGGAGAGGTCAGAGAAAGGCCATGGAGTTCAAATGCAGATGAAGGGAGTGCACCCTGGCCAACATCAGAGATCAGTCACAGTAGATGATCACTACTGAGACTGTCCCCCACCTCAGAAAACATCCCAGCCCAGGACTCCCGGGAGCCGCCACCCATCCTCCAGACTTGGCTCCTGCAGAAATTCTGCCATCCTTCACTAGTTTCCCCAATTTGGGGGGGACACCATACTAAGTATGTTAGCAATATTCTCGGCTCTGCCTCCTAACACCTCACCTCAGGGTCCAGCTCTCTTTTCTCTAGGCACCCTCTGCACCATTGGGGGTGACATTCAGAACAGGCACACCTCAGAGACAGTGCAAGGTTGGCTGGGCCACCACAATAAAGCAAATATAGAAAATGCAAGTCACATGAATTTTTTGGTTTCCCAGTGCACATAAAAACTATGTTTACACTATTCTGCAGTCTATTAAGTGTGCTATAGCATTATATCTAAAAAAAATGCACATACTGTAATTCAAAAATACTTTATTACAAAGAAATGCTAATGATCATCCGAGCTTTCGGTGAGTCTTGATCTTTTTTGCTGGTGGAGGATCTTGCCTCGATGTTGATGTCTGCTGACCAATCAAGGTGGTGGTTGCTAAAGGTTGGAGTGGCTGTGACAATTTCTTAAAATAAGACAGTCAATTTCTTAAAACTGGATGGACTCTTCATTCCATGAATGATTTCTCTGTAGCATGCAATGCTGTTGGATAGCATTTTATCCACAACAGAACTTTCAAAATTGGGGTCAATTCTCTCTAGACCTGCGGCTGCTGTATCAACTAAGTCAGTAATTTGTAACCTTTCTTATCTCATGGCACACTTGAACCTATCCTTAAACTTCCATGGCACATTTAAATTATGTTGATCAAAAAAAGAAAAAGAGTGAAAGAAAGAATATACTTACTGTGCTTTGAAGTTCTTTTGAAAATAATTTAATTAATGATCTTTAAAATTTTTCTCAGCGCACCTAAGATCCTCTTATGGCACAGCACTTGAAAATCGCTAGGAGGTTGATGTAATATTCTAAATCCTTTGTTGTCATTTCAGCAATGTTCACAGCATCTTCACCAGGAATGAATTTCATCTCAAGAAACCACTTTCTTTGCTCGTCTGTAAGAAGCAACTCCTCACCCATGCAAGTTTTATGAGACTGCAGGAAGTCAGTCATAGCTTGAGGCTCCACTTCTAATTGTAGTTCTCTTGCTGTTTCCACCACAGTGACTTCCTCCACTAAGTGACCCATGAGAATTGAAATCAACTTCTTCCAAACTCCTGTTAATGTTGATATTTTGAGATTTCCCATGAATCATGAGTATTCTTTTTTTTTTAGAGACAGAGTCTTAGTTTCTCACCCTCGGTAGAGTGCTGTGGCGTCACAGTTCACAGCAACCTGTAGCTCTTGGGCTTAGGCAATTCTCTTGCCTCAGCCTCCCAAGTATTTGGGACTACAGGCGCCCTCCACAACGCCTAGCTATTTTTGTTGTTGTTGTTGTTGTTGTTGTTGTAGTTTGGCCAGGGCCAGTTTGAACCCACCACCCTCGGTGTATGGGGCTGGTGCCCTACTCACTGAGCCACAGGCACCACTTGAATCATGAATATTCTTAACAGCAGCTACAGTGGTGGTTCCTTACAAGAGAGTTGGCCTTTCTTTTGAAGCTTTGAAGCCAGGCATTGATTTCTGTTCTCTATCTATGAAATTCCTAGATAGCATTTTTTTCCCAATATAAGGCTATTTCATCTATATTGAAAATCTGGTATTTTGTGTAGCCACTTTTATCAATGATCTTAGCTGAATCTTTTGGATAACTCACTGTATAGCTTCTACATCAGCACTTGCTGCTTCATCTTGTACTTTTATGTTATGGTGACAGGCTTCTTTCCTCAAACCTGAGGAACTACCTCTCCTAGCTTCCAACTTTTCTTCTGCAGCTTCCTCACCTCTCTCAGTCTCACAGAATTGAAGGGAGTTAGGGTCTTGCTCTAGATTAGGCTTTAGCTTAAGAGGCTATTATTGCTGGTTTGATTTATCCGGGCCACTCAAACTTTTTCCATATTAGCAAAATCAGGTTGTTTCGCCTTCTTATCATTTGTGTACTCACTGAAGTAGCACTTTTAATTTGCTTCTTGAACTCTTCCTTTGTATTCACAACCTGGCTAACTGTTTAGCACAAGAGGTCTAGATTTGGGCCTGTCTTGCCTTTCAACTTGGCTTCCTCACTAAGCTTAATTGTTACTAGCTTTTGATTCAAAGTGAGAGACGTGCAACTCTTCCTTTCTCTTTGTAGGTTTTAACTTGGCCTAATTTCTTATTTTATTTATTTATTTTTTGAGACAGAGTCTCACTCTGTCACCCTGGTTAGAGTGCCATGGTATCATCATAGCTCACAGCAAAGTCAAACTCTTGAGCTCGAGTGATCCTCTTGCCTCAGCCTCCCAAGTAACTATGCCCAACCCAATGCCTGGCTAGTTTTTATATTTGTTTAGTAGAAACAGAGTCTCACTTTTGCTCAGGCTTGTCTCAAATTCTTGAGCTCAGGTAATCCACCCACCTCAGCCCCCCGAAGTGCTAGGATTATAGGCGTGAGCCAACTAGCCAGGCCTGCTTGGCCTAAGTTCAATATTGTGTGTCTCAGGGAAGAGGGGGGCCAAAGGTGAGATAGAGGGCGATCAGAGGACAGCAGGTTGGGGGAAAAGTCAGTACATACAAGATTTCTCACTTCAATTCTCTATCTTGTATGGACACAGTTCATAGTTTCCCCCAAATAATTATAATAGGAACATCAAAGATCACTGATCACAGATCACCAAGATAGAATAACATGAAAAGCTTGAAAAGATATAATAATAATGATAAATTTGTAATATTATTGAGAATTACCAAAATGGACACAGAGACATGAAAAGTGAGCACATATGTTGGAAAAATGGTACCAACAGACTTGCTCAATGCAGCCTTGTCACAGACCTTCAATTTGTTTAAAAAAAAAAAAAAACGGGGTGCCTATGGCTCAAGGGAGTAGAGTGCTGGCCCTATACACCAGAGGTGGCGGGTTCAAATCCAGCCCCCGCCAAAAACTGCCAGGGCTGGATTTGAAAAAAAAAAAAAATAATAATAATGTTAAAAAACTATCTGGGAAGCACAATAAAGTAGAACACAATAAAACAGGGTTTTCCTACATATCTAACCACTGGTTCAACCCAGGTGTTGATCAACCAGAATGGCTCCCTGCCCATAAACAGCCACAAAGACAGCCCTGCACGGGGAGCACAGTACCTTGGAGAAGCGTGGTGGCCAGCCAAAGCGATGGCATTTTCAGGCAGCCTTTGAAAGATAAGCTGACTTGTATACTAGATGAAAACAGAACTGTCTGTAAGCCTCAAAGGACTCTTGAATTAGTGTGACTGCTCTATGCGGTTTTATGGTCTTCATGCTGACAGTGCCCCACACAGCCTCTGTCCTTATGAATGATGCCCATAAGGGCGTCCTCTGTCAGATGGTTGGGATGCCTTGGTTCTCACCCCTCCCCCACCTCAACCCTCTGGAATTCTGCACAGCTAAAAATTCTTCTCTTTGGCCCATTTTTAATTTTAAGACAAACCCAGAGAAAGGAGTGATTATTTGGAGGCAGGTGCAGTTCCCTCTCCTCATTAGGGTCAAAAAGGGATATTCTTTATCTCTGTCAGTTGGAAAGAAAAATAACAAATGAAAACCTTCCATGTAGCAAGTGAGTGATTGTATGCCTCTTGAGTGAAATGTGGATTTCTTAGAGCTGTTTCCCAATGTGTGTTCTATGTCTCTTTTGCCTGTATTCAATCCCTGGTTATTTCATTATAGTAGGTTTTATTATTTGCTTTGTTATTTGCCTTCCCTCCTTATGTTTGCCACTGCCCTCTGGCTGGATGATCTTTGTTCGTTGATATTGGATGCACAGGAAGCAGACTGTGTTTTCCAAAAATGACCCCAAAGATTTCCCATCTCCTGTGCATCTCACATAATGTGATCTTAAGGTCTTCTTGTTGAGTGGCAAAATCTGTGTTCTCTTCCTCCTAAGCCTGGGTGTACCTTTGGGAGTGTTTTGACTGATAGGTTTTGGCAGAAGTGATGCATGGTGGCTCATGCCTGTAATCCTAGCACTACGGGAGGCTGAGGATGGTGGATTGCTTGAGCTCAGGAGTTTGAGACCAGCCTGAGCAAGAGTGAGAGCCTGTCTCTACTGAAAATAGAAAAAACTAATCTGGTGTCATGGTGGGCACCTGTAGTCCCAGCTACTCAGGATGCTGAGGGAAGAGGATCCCTAGGCTCCAAGAGTTTGAGGGTGCTGTGAGACATGATGCCACCACACTCTATCCAGAGTGACAGAGTGAGACTCTGTCTCAAAAAGAAAAGAAAAGGATTATAGGAGTATAGAAGTATGTCAGGTAATTAATTAGAACAAATACAATATTTTTTAGATTTTATGATGTTTATGATTTTTATCAGTTTTTGAAAACTTGTTATAGGCTCTAATAATTCATGTTTCCATCTTTTCAAAAACCACTCACATGTGAACTTTTCTTTAAATAATTGGCTTATAGAGGACATATTTTCCTGAGAATAAGAAAAGGCATTCATGCCATTGCTGCCATCCATGCTGATGCTGGCAGATTTATAGCCACCCCATCTGTGTCCTTTCTGTCTTGCCCATGTAAGTGGCTGGGTAGATTGCCCTCGAATCTTTGAACACTAAGCCCAGCTTTAAGAAGTGCTTTCTCATTCTGTCTTCACCATTAAATCAATATAAATTAGAAAAACCAGTTAATCCCTTTATGTCTTAGTTTTTTCACATGTGCGGTAGAAAAAGTCCCTGACTCTACCTGTATCTCCAGGAATCTGGCAAAAGCTGTTGGAATGTGTGGCGTTGTGCCAATTCCACAGCGATGCCTGACCTCTGGGCAGCACAGGGACGCAGGCTTGCCAGGGATTTGTGACACGTCTCTCGCTGGGTTCCATGGAAGGTTGTTCTAGGCCCTGACACCTCACAGACATTCTGTGGCCTGAGACTTGGTGTGACTTCTGCAACAGTGTCTCCCATAGGATTGAGTCCAATCTGGTGTGATCTGTAGCCAATGAGAAAAATAAGGACAAATGTGGTGTGAGTGTCCATATTGTCAGCTGTTCTTTTGTCTGAGATACGCCCTTCCTATTTTGGGGGCTAATTGGTTTTTTTGTTAATGGCCATAAAATGTATTTGTCATAAAATTCCAAAGTCTGCTTGAAAAAACTGAGCCATAGGACAACCCTGTTATTGTTCTCTAGATCTCCTGTGACCTGGTTTTGTGAGTCAATGATTAGCTAACTTACTTAGGCTAGCAGAGATAATGCTAAGCTTTGGAAATTTACCCAGCTTCTTAAGTGGAAGGCCACTAACATTTGCCAAAGGTATAGCACGTGCCAGGAACTGCGTTTGGTGCTTCCACACGCATTATCTCTTAGGAACTCCATGGGGTTGGAAGTAGTATATCGATTTAAAATAGGAGAAATCTAAAGCTCAGAGAAGAATAGTCACTTGATCCAGGTCCCCAGTTGTTAACCATTAAAGTGTGAATTTAAACTCAATTTGTCTGAGCCCAAAGTCCATGGTCATTTAACCTCACTAGCTAGCCTGATTTTCAAAATAAAACCTCAAAACTGGCCAGGCACAGTGCTTACACCTTAATCCTAGAACTCTGAGAGGCTGAGGTGGGGGGATCGCTTGAGGCCAAGAGTTCTAGGCCAGCCTGAACAATAGCAAGGCTCCATTTCTACAAAAAATAAAAAATTAGTTGAGCATGGTGGCACACCTGTAGTCTCAGCTACTTGGAAGGCTGAGGCAAGATGATTGCTTGAGCTCAGGAGTTTGAGGTTTCAGTGAGCTATGCTGACACCACTGTACTCTAGCCTGAGTGACAGAGCAAGACTGTCTCCAAAAAAATGAATAAATATATAGTTCTAGTTCTATTAAGAGGGGCAGTGGAGAAAAGGGAAATGAGGCCCAGAGACAAAAAGTGATTTAACCAGCAAAAATTGGATTCTGGTCCTTGTTCTGTCAAGGGTTCATTATGGGCTGGGAGCCCATCTCAACCTTACTGTCTCAATGTAATATTTATACCACTGTGGTTCACATTCTAAGGACTGCTGTCACAAACATACACGCTCAAATGCAAAGTAAAAATGTTTCAAATATATGCAAAGAAAGATTTCATAGTGAGTCAAATTACTATTGACAAAACATTGTAGGCCAAGCTGGTACATTTCAGAGTGACAATGTTTTCTGCTGTTGGTGTCTGTCCTTCAAGAGTCAAGTGAGCACTGCAAGTAGAGATGAAAGATGAGTTTTACCTACTCAAAAATGTCTCTCCCCTCTTCGCACGTGCCAGAGCCTGCAATTCTCACCATCTGTCTCCTCTTTCGGTTAATACAATGCTTGTATTCATTTGTTCATCCATGCACTTACTCAAAAATTATTACCCGAACCCCTGCTATGTTCCTGGCAGGTGCCTGGTATTGAGTGGCACAGTGCCTTCATGAAATGTGCAATCGATTGGGACAGGTGTACATTAAACAGTTACAGCGTGGCACCATGCCACCTTGTCATCGATCGCAAGCTTTCCCATGAAGTTAGGATCAGCTTTCCAGGGCAGCTGAGTCATATATATTAGACAGTAGACGCCGAAGATATTTGTACTTTTTGGTAAGATCTATGAAGGAAAAGAGGACAGCAGGAGGGCTTAGTTGGGGGCAGAGATTTTGAGGTTTTGACTGAAAGGGTGAGGAGGAGTTAATCAAGTACTGAGAGGAGAGGAGCTTTTCTGGGCAGTGGTAGCAGCATTGGCCATAGGCCAAGGCCAAGGCCAAGGGCAGTGAAGAGTGAGTTCTAGGAATTGCCTTGAGGCTGAAGCAAAGCATGAGAGAAGGGAAGTTGTGAGAAATAAATTGGAGACTTTACCAACATTGGTATCTCCCCAAAGTGATTTTGCAATTTAAGAATGTTGCCTTGAATGTGACTGTATAACCTGGCACAAATGAATGTATCAAGTTGGCTAGTCTCAATGGAGAAGTGACAAAGGACAGATGTGATGAAGGCAGAAGGTGAAGTCTGGAAAGGACACTTGCTTGGGTAGAAGCTCCATACTACCTCCAGGGCCAGGAGGCAGAGACTGGTGCAAGGGGGGGAAGAACAGTGGGGTAGCAGGCTTTATCTGCTGATATGGCAGAGTCACCTCCTAGACTGTGGGCCTTACTAAGGCTGCCTAATCAACCACACACACCACTGGATCTAGTTCTGAAACAGAATTACAGCCATGGCATTGAGGGGCTGAAGGGCCCAGGGAGATAGTCTAATCCAAGTTGCTCAGTTTATAGATTATGATTCTATACCCTAATTCAGGGATATCAAAAACCTACAGCTGCTGGTGTGAACTCCGAAGTATTTCCTGACTCCCATGCACTGTGCCACCTTGTCATCGATCACAAGGTTTTCCATGAAGTCAGGATCAGCTTTCAAAGGCAACTGAGTCATATATGATCAGACAGTAGGTGCCCAAGAAGCACTTGTTAAAATAAATTGCTTCTCTGCGTCAGAGTTTCTTTTAGTTTCTTATCAAGTTTGCATAGATTGAAGATTGAACCAGACAACTCCAGTCTCACACTCACATGAACTTGTGATTCAACATTCTTCCAAGAAATTGCCATTTTGCTAGCCTAAAACAGTATTTTACATTAAGAATATTTAAGAAAATGAAACATACAAAAATGTGTCATTGGCTCTGCGCCTATGGCTCAACGGGCTAAGGCGCCAGCCACGTATACCTGAGCTGGCAGATTCAAATCCAGCCCGGCCCGCCAAACAACAATGACGGCTGCAACCAAAAAACGGCCGGGCATTGTGGCGGGTGCCTGTAGTCCCAGCTACTTGGGAGGCGGAGGCAGGAGACTCGCTTGAGCCCAGGAATTAGAGGTTGCCTGAGCTGTGTATGCCACGGCACTCTATCCCAGGTGACAGCTTGAGGCTCTGTCTCAAAAAAAACAAAAAACAAAAAACAAAAAACAAAAATGTGTCATTATTCTCATCAAAGAAATTAACTAAGATCTGAAATAGGTTTCTTTTCTAAATTAGTAAACGATAGATGTTGAGATCTGCAGTGTGTTAATATAAGGGCCAGAGAAAATATTGGAGCTAGGCAAGGGGGCGAATGATGGATTATTTCATTTCCAGGAGAGACTATATTTTAAAAAACCCCTAAAATCAAAATGGTTAATGTTGAAACAAAAAAGATGATAGCTAAATATTAGATTGTAGGAATTAGTAAAATTTTGGCTCTGACAGTGTCTTTTTAGAAGTATAAAGAACACCAGAAGGTATTAACACACAGTGTGTGCATGTGTGTGCAGGCATTCCTGGCACATGTGAGCACTGTGCCGTTGCCATGGCAACAGGGGGACAGCGTGTCTTGCCATGAAGCAATCTTCTTGGATAAAGACACCCTTATAAAGAACCATGTGCTAAAAGCTGTAGTGAGTTATCGTATTCTAACATTCTTTGAGATGAGTCAGTATCATCCCTGTCTCCTCCGGCCATTCCGTGGATCCATCTGCTACCTCCAGAGTGAGCTTTAAGTACCTTTTTTTCCACATGGCATTGTTTCCCCAAATTCAGCCTAGCAACAACCTCAGTCACTGCTACCATCTATTATATCCCTTGGGGTTTCTCAAACTTGGCAATAGGATAGGACAAAGATCTCATTGTCATTGCTCCTGAAAGCAAATGCGTGGGTTCTTTTCCTATAAAGTTTTATCACTAAACTGGGCGTCTGTGTGGAGTGTGGGGTGTGTGGTGCGTGTACTGGTAGCAGGGAGAGGGGAGAGAGACGAAGAATCAGCATGGAGTTTTAAAATCTGACACATTTGACTATATATCCAAGTTTCTTGTAGTGGTTGTCCTTGCTCGGTAATGTCTGACTTTCCTTTGAGATGGTTAAAAAATAAAGAAGCCCTAAACGGGTGTGGTGGACCACACCTGCATTCCCAGCTATGTAGGCAGGATAATTGCTTGAGCCCAGAAGTTCAAGTTCAGCCTGGACAACATAGGGAGACCCCATTTAAAAAAAATAAAGGAAGCTTAGTTTTCAGACCACCATTTTCATTCTTAGACGTGAGGTTCACAAATCAATCCCTTTCTTCTGATTCCATTTTTGGGTGTAGACAAAATTCAATATAATAATACGTGTCTCTTTCATTTTAAGTGAACAAATTGATTTCTGAAAGTCTGCTCAGCCAACAGTGATCTCATCTGAGCTTTTCCTTAAAGATATATAATGTGATTTCTAACAATGGCTCTTTACTCAACTTTTATTATTTCTAATAATTCTCAGAAATAATTATGTTGTTTACTTATTTCATTTTTTTACTTTTAAGTAGCTAGAACTTCCAGAATTAATGATTGTGAATGGTAAGAATGCTTCCACTGTCTAAGCATAGTTTGAAGAGGATAAACTTAAGCATTTATCCAGAGTAGTTTTCTCATAAGACACTTTCATCACGTGCTGTCTTAACCAGGAGTGTGACTTGGCTGCACAATTTGTCACGAGACAAGCAGGAGGGTATAGATCTTTTAATTGGGCTCACAATGCTCAAATTTAATACAGTATTGGAGTTTAATAGTAAGTTCTATTGAGGAGACTATTCCCTTAATATAAGACCATCAAGCCTAGAGTTGAGCAGAAAGTAAACTCTTCATTCAATTGTGACCAGTAATAATGGTGTGCGCTTTAGTAAAGAACAATGTCAAGTTGAATGAATGAAAAGACTGCATACTGTGTAGGCAGACAAAGGTGAACGAGAGCGCAGCAGAGTTCAGGCATACAAGTGTCAGTTAATATTGTTTACACCCACCCTCAACCATGAGAAAAGACCTAAAGATGATCCCCTGGGGGTGTGTGTGGGTGTGTTTTTTTTTTTTTGAGACAGGGTTTTGCTCTATTACCCTGACTAGAGTGCGTTAGTATCATTGTGGCTCACCACAACCTCAAACTCCTGTGCTTAAGTGATCCTCCAGCCTCAGCCTCCCAAGTAGTTGGAACTACAGGCACACACCAACTAGTTCTTTTTTATCTTTTGTGAGGTGAGTTCTCACCATATTGCCTAGGCTGGTCTAGAACTCTTGGTCTCAAGTGATTCTCCTGCGTTAGCCTCTCAAAGTGCTGGGATCACAGGTATGAGCCACCATGTCTAGCTTCCCCTAAGTCTTAACAGCAAAACACTTCCTGAGCTGTGTAGAGAGGGTAAAAAGAAAAAAGAAAACTGAAGCTGGGAGTGACTGCCTTCCTCTCATGAGACAGGGATGTTAATCACATTCATCTGGCCACATTGTTTTCTGCATTAATATCTCATAGCTGAAGTTCTACAAGGAACAACACTGATCTCCTTAGGATTCTCACCATCACAAGGTGTCTACAGTCACAGGAAGCAGGAATACTTAAAAAATACGTGCATGATTTTGCTTCCTTCTCTCCCTTTGTGTGCATTTCCCAGGGGAGTAAAACAGAGTTCAGTTTAGAAAACAAGAAGTGATGGGCCCTAAAATCCTGTCCCTCTGTGAATGGTACTCAGCACAGTGATGGGGCAAAGTCATAAATGATGAGGCTTTGCTAGTGGCGCTGGCTCTGTTTGCATGAATACATTGAATTCAATGAACTAAGGAATAAAAACAAGAAACGTATTGTGTTTTCTAGTTTCCTCATTGTCATGCTTTCTGTTGGGTCTTTCTAAGTATAGATCTTTCCTCGCTAGTACTATTTTTCAGTATTTTAAATCACCACTCATGAGTTCCTCTGCTCTGTTCCTCTATAATGAAAGCAAGTTTCTTAACACCAGATTTCAGCTGGTTTAACAATTTGGTAGACCTGTAGTGTGACTCTGCATTCAGAATACACACAGAATTTGACCACTTCTGCAGTTCTTCTGCCACCATCTAGCATGAGCCAGCATCATCTTGTAGCAGGATCTCTGCAGTGGCCTCTGACCCAACCTCCTTGCCTCCACTTTTTCCCTATTAGGGCCAAAGCAGCAGCCAGGGGAGCCGTTCAAACACAGAACCCAGAATAATAGGTCATCCCTCTCCTCGGAGGCCTGCGGGCCCCTCCCTTTCCTGCAGAGTCAAGGTCTTCGTGACGGCCTCAGAGGTCCTCGTGACTTAGCTTCCAGTACACTGTGGCCACATCTGCTGCTGCTCTCACTGTCCTGGCCACTTCACTGTCTTGCTGGGGGACATTGCCTGTCCCCTCTACATGTGATGCTCTTCCTCCTGAAGGCCATGCTTACTTCATTCACTTCCTTCCGCTTTTGTGTTTGAATGCTACCTGCTCTGTGACACCTCCCCTGACCACTTTATTTAAAAGTGGACTCCGTCTACCCCAGGCCAGCATTCTTGGTCCCCTTTACGGAGCTGTAAATTTCCTTTTGTCCGCAGAGCTTTATTAATTTCTAAGACACCACTTTGTTTCCTTATATATGTCTTGTCCATTGCCTGCCCCAGTACAATGGCAGCTGCAGGAGGCCAGAGAGCTTTGTTTGTTTGCTAATGTACCCTAAACAGAAACACAACCTGACACATAGGAAATAGTGAAGTATTTGTTAAATGAACAAATGCATCCTCAGTGTCTAGAGCTATTTCTGGCACACAGTAAGCTCTGTTTTTTTGGAGACAGAGTCTCATTCTGTTGCCCAGGCTAGAGTGCCGTGACTCAGCTTAGCTCACAGTGATGTCAAACACAGTGATCACTTCAAGTGGGGATTCTCTTGCCTCAGCCTCCTAAGAAGCTGGGACTATACCAAAACTCAACGCCTGGCTATTTCTTTTTTTTTTTTTTTTGCTCTTGCTCAGGCTAGTCTTGAACTCCTGAGCTCAAGGGATCCTCCTGCCTCAGCCTCCCAGTCATGAGCCACAACACCTAGCCAGTAAACTCTTAATACTTGCTGAGTGTCTCTCCTCGGAGGACGAACAGGACTAAGTGTCAAAGCAGAGAGGACACAATGATTCAGAAGCCTGCAGGTCAGCCTCAGGTGGTTAGACACATTGGCTCTGGCTTGACCTGGGCCATTCACTTAATATCTGGATCTCAGTTTTCTCATCTGCAAATTGAGGATGATGAGTACATCCTTTATACAGTGGTTATGATAATTAAATGTGATCATTTGTATACTAAGTCTGGTAAATGCTCAATAAATCCGAGCCCTTGCGATGATGATGAAGATGATGATATCTTAGTATTTTCCCTCTCTTTTCAGGGAAATAACTTCTACACTCCTTCTTACCCCTTGGGATTATTGGGATGCAAAAATATACAACACTGTAAGTAAAAATCACTTTGTGCACCATATGCCATTCCACAGATGCTAGGGGTTATGATTATGATTCTTCTGAATTGCTGGTGATTCCTAGCACCATGCTGGATGTGAAAGAGGTGTCCAGTACATACTGTCGACTGATTACTCCGGGAAGTCTCGGGGCAGTTGAGGAACAGTCTTTTAAGTTCTGAAAAAGAAAATTACACTGGCTCTGATCAATGGCTAGGATGCCTTCCGAGACATTGCCCCTTCCCAGTAGCATCACAGAAACAGGCTATATGTCAAAGCCTCCCTCCTCTTCCCTGTTTCTCCCAGGCTGTCAGACCTTTGCTTACCTTGAAAGCACAAGCAGATTGCTGGAAGTGAAATTTGCAATCTGCCCTATTGGATGGTTTCTGCACATGAGCTGTTACTATGTTCAAAGCATTAAACTGTCTACAAGTGGCTTATTTACAGAGCTTCTCTCTTCCTGGAGCCACTGATATGTGACAATTCAGCCTCTTCGCCCGAATGCACACTTTCTCTCATACTTTCCACTGAGGCTCTTTGTTTGCTGACAGCATCTGGCTGTACTGGGTACTTACCTCACCTGGCACAATACTCTCCAATCCCTAAAAGAAATAGCTCTCACCTACATGCCAGGGATAAAATAAGATTTCCACTCAAAGCTAGCAACCTTTCTCTGAAGTGGTGTCACACCTAGACAGAGAAATAAATGTGCTATTTTTTTCTTGGCTGATGAGAAGTCAGCCTTTCAGACAGACTTTTGACACAAGAAGGCTCAAGGTATAACTGCCTTTCAGTAATCCTTGCAGAGAAAACAGCACCTAATTGGGCAGAGGGAGAAAGGAGCCAGCTGCCGCTTTCATGATTATTTAAACTCCGTCTCCAGTCAAAACTGCTTCATTGTTTCATTACAAGTGAAATTTGATTGCTACTATGTTTTTCTACTGGCCTCCCCCCTATGCAAATTGGAGAGAAGAAAGAAATTCATAAGGTGCTGGAACCCATTTGGTTTCTAAATATACTGTTTACAAAGAGGCATCAGAAAAAAATCCTAGCAAGAGATGTCAAACTGACAACACTGTCTGTTTTTCCATTGTTCTCTCTGAAAATATCTTTAACATGTTCATAAAGGCAAGCCAGACTCTGTTTTATCAGTGTTTTAGCAAAAGACAAGTGGCGTGGTGGTTCAATTGTGTGCATTGCACCTTAAAGAAAACCATTTCTGGGAGAGTTTACTTTATAAAAGATTAAAAGAATTCATCAACTTGGGAAAAAAATTGTTCTCACCCTCTGCGTTGACAGTCAATGTTTACTCTGGGGGCTGAGTATTATACAATAATTTGTATAGCAGTTTATAGTTTTCAAAACATTTCTGCCTTGGGTATATCGTCTGACACTCCCAAGGACCCTATGAGGGAGGCAAGGGCAGTTTTCCTATCCTCATTCTACAGATGAGAAAGCGGGATCTCAGAAAAGATGGAGACTTTTTACTGTCACAGAACATGCCCCATCCCTGGGCGTTCATTCGCCTTGCAATGCAGAGTCCTTCTTATCCTTCAAGCCCACAAAGCCCCAAAAAAGCATCTCCCTTTTCCTCTTGCACTTGCTGTTCTCCTCTACCCACTCCCCACCACCGCTGCAGAAAAAATTGTTAATTTATTTAACCAGTATCAGTGAAAACCACTGTGTGTGTCATGGGAGGAGATATAGCTATGTCAAGGTCATCATAGGTCCTGTGGCAAGGAGTTTGAGGTCTGTCTAGTGATATATCATGCCTAACTCTTGGTGTTCCTGTGGGGGAACAAGAAATAGCCCCCTTCTGTCCTGACCAAGTTTTCAATTTAGTGAATAATAATAAGTCAAAGAGCATCTGGCAGATGGTGCCCAAAATATATCATCTTTGATTACTGACAAAGATGAAGCAGGGGGACGCAGCTCTGGGGAGGGCCAAATGAGCTGCTAAGTGAAACCCACATCGGGCCAAGCCCCTGGCCACAGACAGGCAGGGCCGGTCTGGGCAGGTTTCCCCACAGGGCCAAAGGTGGGCAGGTTCACAGAGGACCGTCTTCCTGCCGGGATCATGCCTGAGAAGACAGGGAAGCCGCCAAGCAGAGCGTTTAGCTCAGAGCACTCAGCCAGGCGCCTAGTTCACTACTCAGGCAAATCCCACTGAATCAAGGAGTGAAGCTGCCACGATGGGCAAGAGCGTCTGAGGGGAAGCAAGGAAGAAGATGCTCCCTGGAACATGATCCCAGAGCAGCTTTGCTCTGCAGCCTCAGACTCAGATCCCCCAAGATGGAGAAGTGCACGCACTCCCCGTGGGGCTAGCTGGGGCCCTCTGCGTGGGGTCCTCGCTCTATGACAGGCCCTACGCCTGCTGATGGGTCTCTTCTGCTCCCGTCTACCATGTGGGACTCTGGAGAGCACAGATCAGTCCTCTACCAGTGCCCAGAGCAAGCCTGGGGCAGGATAGTGCCCTGTCACTGCTTACTGAATGCATCTGTAGCATAGTGACCCATGCCTGGTCACCAGAACCAGGGCCAGAACCCACAGCTCTGACATCTGGCTTCGTGCTATTTCTTCCCGGGCTGCCTTATGTTAGCTATGCTGGGACACATAACCTACAGCACTCCCCAACAGACATATCTCACAGCCAAGAAATAGCAGGGGAAGCAGTGACACTAATGATAGCTCACAGGTCCCCAGTGGTGACACACTTACATCCCCTCACCAGCCCCTCTGAGCAGGGCACTAACATTCCCTTGCTCTGTGGATGAGGAAACTCACTCTTAGAGAGGTGCGCGCACTTGCCCAAGGCCACACAGCCAGTGTTAATGCTGACTCAAACCTGAGCTCATGACCTCCCAGACCATGTCCGGAAATTCAACACAGACAGAGCAACCCGAAGGCTAAAATTTGCTTATATATGTATCCTGGGGCATTTTTCTGACCATACATCTTCATTCTAGACTCTCTCTGAGGTGGTACAGAGCCACTCAAAGCTCATTGGGAAACTGTCACCAGTTTGTGATGTGGTAAGAAAATTGAGAGTGAACGTTTAAAAACCTTTGTGGCATAAAAACAAATCAGGTGGAATCTTGCTACTAGACTTCAGACTATACTATAAATCTATGGTGATCAAAACATCATGGTATTGGCACAAAAATAGAGAGGTAGATCTATGGAACAGAATTGAGAACCAAGAGACAAATCCAGACACTTATCATCATTTGATCTTTGATAAGCCTATCAAAAACTTAAATTGGGGGAAAAACTCCCTATTTAACAAATGGTGCTGGGTGAATTGGCTGGCGACTTGTAGAAGACTGAAACGGGACCCACACATTTCACCTCTAACAAAAATTGACTCTCATTGGATAAAAGACTTAAACCTAAGACATGAAACCATAATGATTCTTAGAAAGAGTGCAGGGGAAACATTTGAAGAAATTGACCAGGGAGAAAACTTTATGAGGAGGACCCCCAGGGCAATTGAAGCAATTCCAAAAATACATTACTGGGATCTGATCAAACTAAAAAGCTTTTGCACTGCCAAGAACACAGTAAGTAAAGCAAGTAGACTGCCTTAGAATGGGAGAGGAGATTTGCAGGTTAGGTTTCCGACAAAGGTCTGAGAAGCAGAAAGGTCTGCAGCCTTAAAAAAGATGGAGCCTTTACCTCTTTTATGTTTGCATGGAAGGACCTGGAACATATTCTCCTGAGTAAAGTATGTCAAGAATGGAGGAAAAAGTATCCAATGTACTCAGTACTTCTCTGAAACCAACTTACATTTACTCACACTTTCTTATGAAAGACAGAACACAACTATAGCCCAGGATGGAGGAGAGAAATGCAGTGGGCAGGGAGGGGAACGGAGGGGAGGTTTGATAGAGGGAGGGTAAAAGGCGGGGCCACACCTAGGGAGCATATTGCAAGGGTACAAGTCAAATCTGTCAAGTGTAGAACATAAATGTCTTAACACAGTAATCAAGTAAATGAGGCAAAAGCTATGTTGATCGGTTTGCTGTAAGCACATCAGATTGTATAAAAAAACAACACATTGTACCCCACATATGCATAAATGTATTCATGATCTATGTGTATATGACTTAATAATAATAATAAATAAATAAATAAAAACCTTTGTGGCAACGTGATATTGCTGCCGTATCCAAGTGTGTGACCAGTGGACTCATCTCACTGAACAGGGTAGGGATTGTTTAGATGATACGAACTCACCTGATGAGTCACAAGCGGTCTGAGCTGGGCAAGAGATTGAAAAACAGATGGGAAAAATTTAAATCTTGGTTCTTTATCACAGGTTGAGAAGCACAAATGCTGTGGTACTATTGCAGTTACTTGGGAATAGATGATGGAAAAAGTAGTCCAGCTCTAGCTAGGAGACTTTATTTGAGTCTCTTTGCTACTGCTAGCTGGGTGGCCTCAGGTACCTTCCCTTTTGGTAATTGCAGAGTGAGGGGCTTGTGCCAGATTCTAAGTCCCTCCGGTGCAATGGTACATGGAGCGTATTTGCTATTACAGAAAATCATTTCTAGGCATCTTTCTTTTCTATGTAAGAAAATTATTTTCAGCAATAATTATGTAATCAACAGAAATAAGCATGATCTTCTGGATTTGTTTTTTGGCTTTTAAAAATGAACAATTTTAAAAGAATAATTTCTTTTTAAAAGATCACTCAAATGTGGTGGAATAGATCATGTAGGAAGTACAATTTGCACCTGCCAAACAAAATGTCACAAGTCACAGTTCACTCTCTGTTAGCTTTTAGCTTTGAATGCAATGCAAACAAATATTAAAAGCAGCCATCCATAGGTCAGCCAGTAGCCACAAGAACTCTGTCTAGTAAGGGCACTGCACAGGTAGACACTGGCTGACACACCTATCAGTGAGAAGCTGAGTAATACAAGCAAAAGCCATAGGCAAGGTGAGTCAGGATTAAGCAGAAACCAAGAGGCAGAGAGAAGGAAAGTAAAACAATTAAGGTAGGAAGCCACCAATGACTGCTGCCGTGTGAACAATAAGATGGCCAACCCCTTGTTCTAGACCTTCTAGAGTTGATCTAAAGTTCTTTGGTGCCACAAGAGCTGCTGTGATCCCTGATTGACTACTAACCTTGTTCTAGCTGGCAACTGCCATCAAGCTTACCTCCCAAGGCATCCTTAAAATAGCCCCATGAGATTACATTAGTCCTGGTAGTGTGAATGAGCTTAGTCAACATGTGGGCCACCCAAGTTCATCATTCCCATCATCAGTCCTAGAGATGGGCTGCACACACACCTACGAAGCCCCAGGATTGCAGGCAGGGTGCCTGTGGGCCATATTTGGCCCAAGTACATATCTGGTCTAGCCTACATGGTATCTTCAGAAGACCTGCAGTTGGCTGCCTTTTGATGGGGTAGTGTGCTTTAATTTGTCACAGCCCCCACCTCTCTTGATTCCAAACACCTGCCCTACTTTGTACATTTACATTGTCTATTTGGTGCCTGTGGGCACTTGAGCTGCAGCCTCTGGCAGAGCATTGCAGAGGTAGTTATGTCCTGAGGTGTTCTATATGCAGGATAGAAGCTGTTGCTTTCCCCAGAATTTTCCCCATTGGTAAAGGCTATAGCATTGAGGGAGGGCGGGAGGAAGAGAGAGAGAGCACGGGAGCACTGGTTGTCACCTCTGCAGTCCACAGAGCTATTATCTCCTGTCACTTCCTCATCCACTTGCCTCTCCACTGCAGTGTCTGCTGCTCATAACTGCTGTCCCCACATCTAATCACATCCAGCACCACTTATCACCACAGCTTTATTCTCTCCAGGCCTTCTGTGGCTTTTTATCATGCCTGTCTTGCTGGGTGTTTGTGTGGTTGACCTTTGTGGTCACAGCTAATTAGTGGGTACTTTTCCTTCTGCTCAGCAAACCATGTATCTCAGCACAATGTGGTCTCTGGGATAGTGGCTTCGGTTAGCAGTGTTTGTGAGCCAGCTCCTCAGGGGATGTGCTTTACCATGAATTAGTTCCATTTCTGTTTTCCAAAAGATTTTTGAGTCCGGAGGAATTCTAGAAGCCTGAGGGATCCAGAAAATGGGGCTAGCACAGAGGCGTGGTTTGCCCAGTACTGAAACTAACAGCCAGTGGAAACAGAGAAAGGGAGGATTACTGCGTTCTGGTGTCTGAGGAGGTAAAACAGACAACAGGACAGGTTAAAACAGACAAAGAAAAGATTATAAGGCGCATCTGAAATCTCAGACGGGGAAGCACAAGTTAAAGGTGAGTGGTAGTGCCAGGCATGGTGTGCACACATAGGAATGTGTGTAGAAGGATTAGCACTGGGACCTGTACGTAATAAAGTTAGGAAGGAACGAATTATGCATGTCTTGGAGGCTAGATGAACAGATTTAGAATCATTGCGGTGGGCAGTGTAGAGGCACTAAAGGGCAAGGAGATTGGGCACATAAAGGTAAAGCATAAATGGAAAGGAAATCATCCTAGGATATCTGGAAGGCATAATTGGCAAGCCTGGATGGTTCAATTATTCAAAGGGCTGAATGAAGGGAATAGTCAATGTTGATGCCAAATTTTGAGCTCGAGGGCATACTGGCACCAACCACAGAACGGAAAGTTTGAGGAAGCTAAAAGGAGGTAATGAATTCCTTTTTAGAAGTGACATTTCATTCTTCAGAAAGAGACCCTCCTTCCTCATCTGTTTATACAGCTGCCTATATGGTTACAGAACAGAATTGCATCTGGAGTGCAGTGGAGAAGGCTGAAGAACAAGGGCAGTCTTCTCTCTTACCCACAGCCCTGGGTTTCTTAGCCACTTGGACAAGACCAGAAGTTTCCACTAGACATCAAATGCCTTCTTGGTCTTTCAGTGAGGGCTCTGGCCAGAATGAGACATTTGTGAACTAATTAGTCCAAGAGAAGCTCTCAGAAGCTCATTATGTGCTGTAACTTCAGAACAATGCTCACATCCTTTTGCTGACAAGTATGTACCAACCGAATCTGGCACTGTCAGCATACTGGCCGGTAGCCAAAATGTTAAATGGAAACTGACCCATCACAGGAAAAACAAGTAAAGGGAAATGATCTTTCTACCCCACATTCCTCACCATAGAGCCTCTGAGGAACCAGAGACCATATCCCTGCCCTCTATAATCCAAACTGCTTTATACAGCACCCCCAAACTACATCAAGTTGCAAGGCCCTAGTGAAGGCAATTGTTCTGCACCTGTTCAAACTCTGCTGGGAGTTTGGGAGCCTTTCTGCATTCCAAGCAACTGAATGGGGGCTCTCTTGGCAGACATTCCCCAGAGTAACTTGATTTTGATTTTTACAACACGATTATGCACTTGCATTTGAAACTAGCTATGGATTTAGAGTCTACATCAACAGCTGCTTGTAGGGTCTATATAATTTTTGAATGCTAGCATGTAACCTTCACTATCACCCTTAGCATAATCAGTTAATTTAAGGATATGTGGTTTTCCTCTGCTTCCAGGAATTCTGGAAATCCTAAGTGGGCCCATATGAAATTGCAGTATAGTGAGCAGTTCTTCAGGGTATAGGTTCTATGTAAGCAGAGCTATGCTGGAGTACTAGCTTTGCTTCTGCAAGCTGCTCTGACCTGGGGAAAATTAATTAACCTCTCTATGTTTAATTTCCTTATCAGTAAAATGGAAATAATAATACCTAGTTAGGAGTAATGCTATGATGAAGCAATCATGTATAGAAGCTATATCAGTTATCCACTGTTGCACAACAAGCTACCCTAAACTGTCATGGCTTAAAGAACCACCATGCTTAATGTTTGATGTTAATTAAATAATAATTAGTAATTAATGTTTAATTATCTCATAGTTTCTGAGGGTTAGGAATTGAGGAGTAGCTAGCTGGGTGGTTCTGGTTCAGGGTCTTCCAAGGCTCACAGATGTCAGGTAGGGCTGCAGACATCTGAAGGCTAGACTGGGGCTGGAGGATCTGTTTCTAAGGTTGTTTGCTCACACAGCTTGCTCTTGGCAGGAGGCTTCAGTTCTACTCCATCTGGGCCTCTGCACGGTGTCCTCAGAGCATGATGACTGGCTTCTCCCAGAGCAATCAGTCTGAGAGACCAAGACAGAAGTTGCAATGCCTTTTGTGACTTGGCCTCAGAAGTCACAGATCACCACTTCCACTGTAATCTATTGGTCACACAGGTGAGCCCTGATTCACTATGGGAAGGGGATCACACAAGGCAGAATACAGGGAAGCAAGGACTATGGGGGGCCTTGGATGCTGGCAACCACAAAGCTTGCAGAGTACTTAACTAATGGCAGCTATTCATAGGATTATTATCTGTTTCTCATACACACACACACACACAGGACCATCCCTTTTCTTTTGTTCTAAAATGGCCAACACCACCAGGTGCGATTTCTCACGCCTGCAATCCCAGCACTGTGGGAGGCTGAGAAGGGAGAATTGCTTGAGCTCAGGAATTTGAGACTTGCCTGAGCTTGAGTGAGACCCTGACTCATTAAACAAAACAAAACAAACAAACAAACAAAAAATACCCAGCTGAGTGCCCTGGCAAGCACCTGTAATCTCAGTGGCTTCCGGAGAATGAGGCAGTAGATGCCCACAACCCAAGTCTGAGGTTGCAGTAAGCTAGGATGCCATTGAACTCTGCTCGGGGCATAGGGCAAGACTCTGTCTCAAAAAAAAAAAAGAAAAGAAATTAAAAAAAAAAAGAAATAAAATGGCCAATATCACTTTTCTCCTCTCGGACTGGTACTGGCCTGACAGTCTCATAGCAATGTCAGAAAGGCCAGCACCCTATAACCTCACAAGGGTGAGCCTCAGAAGTCACAGATCACCACTTCCACTGTATTCTATTGGTCATACAGGTTAGCCCTGACTCACTACGGGAAGGGGATCATACAAGGCATAATAACTTAACGCTGTATTCTGAAACTCTCGTCTCTTCTACTACTTTCCTTGTGTATATAGTGAAAATCCTAAGTGCAGCCCCTGGTTTCTCTGCCCGGGTGTGCGGGACAGAGGAAACCGCTGCTGCAGGAAAGATGCTGACTTGCAGCTGGTAGCCCAGCACTAGGCAGAGAGTAGTGACCTAGGCCACCTCTGTGACACCACAGGAACTGTGCCAGATATGGAAATGTGTCATTACAGGGCAACTAAAGAAGTCTGCCATCTCTCGGGCAGTGTTTATCCACATCAGCCCAAGCATCTGGTTAATTGTAGCCCACTGTCATTGTAGCCTTCCTTACATCATCACAGCAGATGCTGCAAGTTTGATGACACTCAAGTTGGCTGGTGATAAGACGGGTGAGGATACCTCTCTGCAGAAGCTGCAAGTTGTTTCCCAGTGTCATTTCTCCCCTTATTCCACAGGAAGCGATTCGTGAACATTAGCTACAGGCACCCCACCACAATGCCCAGCTATTTTTTTCTATTTTTAGTAGAGATGGGGTGTCACTCTTGCTCAGGCAGGTCTCAATCTATCTACCTCAGCCTCCCAGAGTGCTAGATGTGAGCTACTGAGACTGGCCAGGTTCCTGTGCCTTTAAAAAAATAAAACTGTAATAACAGTATTTCTTATTTCAAAGGTGACATATATTCAATAAAGAGAGAAAATAATCATATGTAATTCAGGGACAAATATTTTTAACACTTTGATGTTTTTGTACTTTAAAAACAATTGGGATTGTTTCATTTACAGACCTGTTTTTTCCCTTGATACCATATAGTGAACGTTTTACCATAACAATAGTATATTCCCACAATAGTTTTAGAGGACATCATGTATTCCATTAAATGGAGCTAATGTAATTTATCCAATCTCTTACTATGGGACATGTAGGCAGCTCTGAATTTTCACTATTATAAACAGCTGCTATAATGAATATTCACACAAAAATTTATGTATTTATGTATTTATTTTAATTTCTAGGCTAAAATTTGTGTACAGTTTCTAAGAGTTTTCGTACAAATCTAAATTAACTTTCAATAGTGAGACAAATATAGTCTCCCTCTAGTAAGCCAAGAGTTTCCCCAAATGGCTCTTTTGTACTATAAAGACTTTGACTGGACTCCCACAACTTGATGAGTCACTCACACCTCCACATGAATCATGTTTCCAATTGCTTCCTTTCCCAGAGGAAAGTGCAGAACTCCCAGAGAGGCCTCCTGGCGAATGGCACAGGAAGACCGGCCAGGCCTGGGCAGAGCAGCCCCAGCCAAAGGCCTGCTCTGAGGGTAAACCTGCCTAAGACCTGCAGTGTTCTCCTGGCTGAGCATGGTGGGCCCGCCAGAAGTTCACACCACGTGCAGAATCCTCAGAGGAAAGCTCCAGGTCCTGCCCACCGTGGGCAAGTTGCTTTCTGCAGATCCCACCCCTCAATTAACTCTATGAAAACTTCTCTCCTTTCCTTCCTTCTTTCTTTCCTTCCTTCCTTCCTCAGACCAAAACAAAGAATTATTTGCTGTCGTAGCTAGGAGTCCCATACCTTCTCCTTCAAAGCGGTAAAATTATAGGTGCCTTGAATTAGGTTGAAAACAAGACAGAAGTCTTTGAAACTCAGTTCTGCTGAGCCATTAAACATTAAAAGCCTTGTGTGTATCTGCTTAATGTACACGCTATTTTCATACATAAGCACATATACATTTAGTTATTTTTATAGAGAAGGGTGTGTTTCTGGAGGGAGTCTACACACATGTGTATCATACTTATCTATGTATATGTGTGTATATAAATGTATGTATATATCACATACATGACTAAAAACTTCAAGCAGAAAAATATAACTTCTTTTCAAGGCCTACATTAATATTTCCTATAGAAGTAATGAATATACCCGTATTTTTTCATGTTTATATATACTAGTGAATGGTAAATATTTATTTTCTTGATTTCAACAGCCATTACTGATCAGCCTGGCCCTAAAATGGGAATAGGTGACTGGCAACTGACTTCCATGCTCAATCCAACTCCAAGCCGTCCCTCCAAAACAAATAAACCAAAAAACCCTCTGAATATAGAGACTTTGCTACTCCTTTCTTTGACATGTGATTTTTTTTTTAAAATTCAGCTTTACTCTACATTTCTTAAGGAAAGGAGCTGTGGAAGGCTCAAGTTGAGATGATGAAGCTGTAACCAGAGCATCTGGTCTACCTGCCTCCAGCGAGGCTGGGCACTTGCCAACAATATGCTCCCCCGGGTTTTCTGGTTTAGAGTCAAGCCCCTGGGATACTGCCTCACAACTAAGCAGATTATGCAGTTAGGCAGAGGAGAGGGGCTCTCTCCCCACCACCCCCTCCTTGCGTGCAGTTGAGTCTGCAGCCTGTGTCTATGCTAATGAGCCTAGTTAGAAGTCAAGTCCTCCTGCCTTCTAGCTAAATGTTAACAAGGAGGTAAGGTGGGAAGTTCATATTATTTTAATTTTTAAAAACACAGAAAATTTTCAGAAATGCAATTTAAACTGTGGTGGAATCCCTACCATCCCTAATATTTCACCAGATTCACAGTTTCAAATACCAGTTGAAAAGAGCAATTCATCAGGAAACCCATGCAGCCCTGGCCCTGATGCTAATTGGCTGTGCAAGTGTGGGCAGCTCTCCTCCTGCTGGTCCCCTCTGCCAATGGTGATAATGACACCCGTGCTTCCCATCTAACTCATAGAGTTCCTCTGTGAGAACCAATTGAAGTAACATGAAGGTATCTTGGAAATATACAATGCAAAGTAGTCATTACTGCTGTCATGGTTTATTTTAGTTGCTTCAGAAGACGTAGAAGGGAGGATAAAGACTGATTTATTTAGCTAGCTGCTCCCATTGTCCTCTTCCACAAGACACAAAGCTAATCTTCCCTCTCTGGGGAAGACAATCTGCAAGTGCAAGACCATCTGCACTTGACTCCTCCCTGTATCCCCTGCCTCTAAAAGTCTCAGGGAAGGGGATTCTATGCTACCCAGACAACTCACTCTAGGGTTCAAAAAATCCTCATTATCTGGAAGTTCTTTCATGAGCCCCTTGTAACAATGAGTAAACTAATTGCCTCTGATTCTGATTTCAGAAGAGATAAAGATGGGCTCCTTCATCTTGACCTGACCTTTAAGGCTGTGGACACTTTTCCTCTGCTGCTGCATTTTCTTCTTTTCCTCTCATTGGAGGAAAGGCAAGAACTTACTGCACATCCAGTTAAGAGCAATGTCAATATTACCCTAGGACAAAAGTTCATGTTGCAAGAATCTAAGACTCAGGATGAGGCTGAGGATAGGCTTTTAGAGAAGGGGACTATTTAAATGTTACTAAGCACAACAATACCTCCCGGACATGATCAAATGTTCCCATCTGTTGCCCAAGAAACAATGGCCCAGGGAAGGCAGATAAAAGAAAAACAATGTTTCACAGCAACAGCTGAAGAACCATAGGACTGGAGCTCAAGGACTGGCTCCTCTCACCTGTCAAGATAGGGGAGGGGTCTGGCAATGTTCTTTTGAAAGACTTGAGAATGCTCTGAATGTATCAGCGAACAAGGCTTGGGGGCATATATTACCACCACCTGTATTTCACAGGAGAAATTCAGATGTATTGTTCTTCCTTTTTGCACACATCTGCACCTATATAATAGACTCTTTATCAAAACTGGTGAGTTTTTCAGTGTTACTAAACTAAGGCATTCCAGTAAGTTCTTGTGCTGTACTTTTTCTCTACAAAGAGGCTTTCTCATTTTTCCCTTTCCAGTGCAAAGGGACCACTTTACCCAAGGCAGATCATTTTGAGTTTGAGTATCCTGTGGTCAATCAGGAGGCAGGGATGGGAAACTACCATGCTTGTATCAATTCTCACCTAAGGCAGAGAAAGGCCTTCTGCAGATCATAATCCCACTGGCCTTGGCCACTGCTGTGGCAATGCTTTTCCCTGTAGTGCTTGTGTGCTGGGGACTCTCCAAGCCCAGAGTTTTGGCCCAGAGCAGAGCTTCAGCTCTATCAGCCCTTAGGCATGATGTGGATCTTGGCATCAGACCCTGGTACAAGACGTGTGCCTAACATTACTGGGGGTTAAGGCAAGACTATAGCTAGAAGCTCCTAGCAGTCTTCCTGCCCTTAGCTTCGTCTTGCACTGATGGATTTTGGGACCCTTACTTCATCCCACAAAAGTCACCTTCACTCCCCACGCAGACCGATTGAGAAGCATGTTCTAGAATGGGGGGGGCAGGGGCTCCAGGTAGGCACACCCTCTTCCCCCCGTGGTCCTTTTGCTCCATGGGGTGGGGGCTACTGTGGCTTGAATGAGGATGTCCTCCCAAATGCATGTTGAAACTTAATCCCCAATGTAATAGTATTAAGAAGTGTGGCCTTTGGGAGGTGATTAAGTCATGAGGGCTCTGCTCTCATGAATAGGATTATAAAAGAGCTGGAGGTTGAAGGGAGCCTCTCTAGCCTTTCCATCTCTCTGCCATGTGAGGACACAGCATTCTTCCCTTCTGGGGGATGCTAGGACAGGGTGCCATCTTGGAGGAAGACAGCAACCCCTACCAGACAACAGTCCTTGATCTTGAACTTTCAGCCTCTAGAACTGTGAGAAATAAATTTCCATTGTCTATAAATCAACCAGTCTGCAGTATTTTATTATAGCCTCACAAATGGACTAAGACAGGGAACGTAAGCAGAGGATGGCCAGGGTATGGTCTTCCAAAGCTCGAGACACTAAACTCTGTCTCTTGCTATCTGCAGGCAAGTTGCTTGGGCTATTTCTGCCTTAAAGTCCCCATCTGTAAAATGAGAATAGCAGCAATAGCTCTTGGCTGCAGTGAACACTAAATGAGATAATTCATGTAAAGTGCCTCAGTCGGTGACAGCTCCACACAAGCATTTGTAAATGACAGCCGTGTTTATTCTCATTTTATACCTGTGGAATCTGAGTTCCAAGTAGGGATCTCCTCACCCAGCACCTGCATTCACATCTAATCCCATTTAAACATCCTCGTTACTATACAATTGCCACAGAGCAGCAAATAGTTCTCCGAAGTAGTACTATCCATCAGGAATTGGGTGCAAGTCAGTAAGTAATTTTAAATTTTCTAGTAGCAACATTAAGAAAAAAGAAAGAACAAGTATTGTATTTTATTAACTTGATATATCTAAGATATTATCATTTGGACATGTAATCAATATAAAAACTATTAATGAGATATTTTACATTTTTTTGTACTACAGCTTCAAAATCCAGTGTTTATTTGACACTTACAGCACATCTCAGTTTGGACTGGCCACATTTTACAAGCCCAATAGCCACACTGGTCTGATGGTCACAATATTGGACAATCCAGCTCTGGATCCTTGACACCAAATGTGCCATGCTGACCAGCTGCCCTTCAACAATACCCCAGGTCTACTGAGTCAAGATCTATAGCACCGCAAGGTTTCCCAGTGATATGTGTGTATATTAAAGTTTGAGCAGCCCTGCGCTGATACTATTGGCTGAGAGCAAACTCAGAGCTTGTAAAAAGCAGGAAGGAGTTCTCTCCTCTCACCATTCATTCTTTGTGCCTCTTTGAAGACCTTTCTAGAGAGCTTTAAAAATATAATGCTGAGAACAGACTTCTGAGATTCAGATTTAATCGGTAGAGGGGGAGACCTGGACAAGAGGTCTTGTTTAAGAGCTTCCCTGGGATGCCAGAATGTAGCCTGGGTGGAGAATCACGGGCCACTGTGGCCTCACTCAGTCCTGCCACATGTCTGGGTAAACACCTGAACTTACATCTTTGGAGTAACTCAAGTTGAGCAACAGAGCTCATGCAAGCAGCTAAATATCTATAAAATTGTACAAATAGCCTTAATTGTCTCACAAACTCCCAGAAAATTGTATCTCTTTGGGACAATAAGGCAGCCTCAATTTGGTATTTGCTGTCCATTCCTCACCTGTCGCTTATCAGTTTAGGTAATTCCCCTTAGGCGACTGAAATATGAGGAAAATATAAGGATTTAATGAATTGTGCTAATAAAAGTCCCCATATCAAAGTCAACATATCAATATCATTTGGCCTTTCCAGAAAAGAGTTAAATTCAACAGATATCGAGTCCCTATAGCACTCCAGATCTAAAGGAGCTGCACAGATATTATAGTGTAACAGACCCTACCTTTTTTTTTTTTTTTTTTTTTTTTTTTTTTTGAGAAAGAGTGTCAAGCTGTTGCCCTGGGCAAAGTGCTGTGGCGTCACAGGTCACAGCAACCTCAAACTCATGGGCTTAAGTGTGTCTCTTGCCTCAGCAAGTAACTGGGTCTACAGGTGCCCGCCACAATTCTCAGCTATTTTTTGTTGTTGTTTTGGTTGCAATTGTCACTGTTGTTTTAGCTGGCCCTGGCTGGGTTCGAACTCACCAGCTTTGGTGTATGTGGCGGGCGCCCTACCCACTGGGCGCCGCCAACAGACCCTACCTTCAAAGTCCTCACCACCTTGTTGGGTTCCAGCAAGGCTCTGGGATTCAGGAGAGTCGAGTCCTATCTGTCCTTCAGTTTCTCAATCTGTAAAAATTAAGAAACAATAGAACATCTTTATTACCAGTACGTAGGGTATCTGAGAGATTTCAAGAATCATCATTTTTTTTAACTGTGTAGTTAGCATTTTCTAACCTTAAAAAGTAATCTAAATGTCTAAATTTAACTTTCTAAAGTCACCCAATTTCTTCTTGCAAAAAAAAGCTTTTTGGATGAGGAATAAATGTAATTTTAAATCGTTGAGAGAACTTGATCGTTTTTCCCTTTCACCATTTTAAAATACTGTAGATTCAACATGATATTGAAATGGTCAGAGATATGCACATTTTTAACTTATGCAAATCATGAATATTGGAAAGGAAGACTTTCTGGGACTCTATTTCTTTCCAGAATGTGTGTGGGTGGGTAGGCACACGCACATGTGCTTGCATTTTTTTCTTGCCTGAAAAGGAGCAGGGGAGGCAGAGGAAGAAAGCTGAGGGGCACAGAATCCCGGGCTGCGGCTTAGCCGGTCACAGCAGTAGCACTGGCACCTCACTGAGACTGCACCCCGGGATTAGCACTGTTCCCTGGCAAGTGTAGCTTATGAAATGTATTTCTGCAAAAAAAATTTTGCGCTAAATTAAAGCAGACAGTAAAAAAGACAGTGAGAGAGGCAGCAGGAGGTGTAAGTGGAGAAATAGGAGAAAAGATGGCTTTGAAAAGCTGCCTTGGGGGAAACACTGGGACTGGTGAGAGGAGGAGACCGCTGTCCCCCGGAGGACACTTGCCCCTACCCACTGGCGAGGACTCCAAGTTTTCTCTAGGAGTGGGCTTCACTGCCCCTGCTGGAAACCGACAGGCCTTCCACCCAAAGAAAAAAACAAGTCTCATTTTAAAAGCAAATCAATTTGACAGTCATGCCATCCTATTTTATGGGGTCAAGTCTTAGGGTGGCCACTTTGATGAACAGTTCAGCAGACATCAGGCTGCATCCTCCAAGCCAAAGAGCCTCCCCCACGGAACACATGGCTGGGAGCTGGCTGCTAACCTGGTGCCCCTGCACCCTTCACACGCTCCCTCTCCATCCCACCTCTTTGTCACCCCCCATATGCAGCCAGGTGACTGGGGGTTGGCAGGTGCCTCTCTGCCTCTGGCTTGCTGACCTCCATCCTGGATCTGTTGCCCACACATCCTTCTGAACATGCAGACAGCAGTTTGGCTCATGAGACTGTAAGTATCAGCCTGTCATCGCCTGTCTTTTGGTGCTTATCACCCCGAGGGGCAGAGCATCATCGTGGCAGGTACAATGGATACTTGGAGCCACAAGGTGTGATTAAAAGGCCTAACTCCCTCCTCTCCCCAGCTCTGGGCACTGGTCCTACTGAGCCCGTCTGCCTGGAAGATTCCCTTTGTGACTATGTGACACCTAGCAAAGAATAACAGCATGTTTCCACAAGTAGCTTCCTTGTGAGAAGATATTATGTCAGGAAAGAGGGAGAGAGAGGGAGGGACAGGAAGGAAACTTTGCAGCTGATGCCTGCTATAGCTGTTTCCCCATTTTTGGATGCCGAGGAGGTAAATTGAGCCTTGCACAGTTCCGCTAAATGGAGGGTGAGCAGCTGAGACAGAGAGCGAGTGAGCTGGATCCCAGTGGTGATTCAGGCACAGAGCTGGCTAAACCGGTGTGTTTTATAAGAAGGTAGCAGAAAGGGAAGTGGGAAGGGAATGACTAATAAAGGAAGTAATTGTGAAACGGAACCTGTCTGGGTTTGGAAGCCAGAGTGGCAGCCCCAGGTGGGAGAGAGAGCAGGGCTGTGATTAAGACTGACGAACACAGAAGTGCTGCTGTGTCATTCGCCAAGAGCCCTGGTTGTCTCCATCTCAAGCCTCCAGCAAGTGGTCCAGCCTTAGGAGTGAACCACATGGGGACAAAGTGCTTCAGACAGACACAGTGTTTACACTGCCCGAGCCTGAGCTGAAGAGGCCCGACCGGTGTGGAGGCCTACAGAGACTGAAATGAATGCAGAAATGGAAGGATTCAGAGATTAATTTTAAAAAAAAAATGCAGCAACATAGCTGAAAATGTAGACAATTGAAGAGGACAGTTCGTTGTATTCCATCTTGTAATGAAGGCATTTTCATTTTGCAATGTATTTTCCTAGCCTTGCCCACACATTTACATATTTACAAAATTTTCAGTGTACCCAGAATTTCATACTTAGATTTTTCATTTGTTCTTACATCAGAATTTTTTCTCATGTTATTTTGTCCTCTTCTAATTGCTGATAACCGATGTGAAATATCTACCTCATGGATAGACCATAATTTACTGAAATACTTACTTTATACATAATTTTCCTTTTTAAAATGCCTACATTGAGTTATGACTGGTATGTGATAAATTGTACAAATTTAAAGTATACAGTTTGATAAGTTTGACATGTGCAGACCTATAAAACTATCACTACAATCAAGATAAAAATATACTTCTCACTTTTCAAAATTTTATCCTCTTTCTTTGCGACCTCTCTCTCCTCTCTGTCATTTTTGCTTATTATTTTTTTACTTTCATGTCTCCAATGCCTCCTTTTATTCATGCATTTTTATAGTCCCCTCCACTTGAATCTGGGCTGCCTTGTGTTCCATTTTAAACAATAGAATGTGGTGAAAGTGACCCTATGTCAGATTCATGCTTAAGCTTGAGAAAGTACTAGCAGTTAATGCTTTTGTCCTCTTGAAACATTTCTTCTTGGAACGCAGCTGCCATGCTGTGAGGAAGCTCAAGCAGTAGAGGAGACCCCTTGAGGAGAACCAAGGTCCCTGGCTGACAGCCATAGCTGAGCTCCCAGGCAGTGGCCACTACCAACAGCTAGTCATTTGGGTTTTCCAGTCATCCAACCTGGAAAGGGCTCTAGCTCACACTACACAAAGGGAAGAACTGACCCAGTCAACCTACAGAACCTGAGAGATCATAAATTATTGTAGTTTAAGTCACCAAGTTTTGGTGTAGTTTATTACCCAATCATCTGTAAGTAAAGTAGGCTGAGAACATAAGCAATTACTGTTAGGATGGATTCCTATTCTTTGAGAGTCCTATGAAATAATAAAAAAGAAGGGAGGCAGAATTTTTTTCAGTTTAATGTACGCTCCATCTATTGCCTCCCTTACACCTAAACTTTTTAACTAAGTGCTTACACTTGCTGTCTAACCTTCCTCACCTGAGTCCAGTGAAGTTGGGCTTTTAATCTTATTACCCTTTAAAAATGCTGTTACTGGGTCATTGGTGAATTCCGTATTGTTTGGCCAAGAGGAAACTTATTAACCCTCATCCTATTTGACCTATCAGCTGTATTTGTCTCTGTTAACTACTCCCTTTTTTAAATTGTCTTTTTCCTACCTATATTGGGTAGGATAGATATTGGTTCAGCCTCATGTCAGGGACCTAAAAAAATAGTGGCTTGAAAAACAAAGTATTTTATCCCACTCTTATGCAAACAATAGAGTTGGTATGTTGATTTTGCCCTGAAACATTGTCACAGGCCCAGGTTCTTTCTAAATTGTTACTCCACCTTCCTTAGGAATCCTGTCTGTCTGTGTGGCCCAAGATAGCACTTCCCACAGCTGCATTCTACCATTGGAAAGGGGGAAAATATGTATGGGAGGACATGCCCTTCCCTTTAAGGGAGTAAGGTGTAGTTGCACACGTTACATTCAGATTCTCTTAGCCAAGACACAGACACATGGTCAAATCCAGCTGCAACAGAGGTTAGTAAATATAGTCTTTAGCAGGGTGACCATGAACCTAGCTAGAAATTCTACCTCCATGGAGAAAAGAGAAAATGATGTTGGGCAACTGGTTGTCTCTGCCATATACCCACCTACATAACTCCTTCTCATTATCCTTTGTAACTTTCTTTTCCTCTTCCCAGTCCTGAAATGCTGATATTCCATAGGCCTTATCCTATCTCTCGGCCTTTCTCATTCTATACATACTGTACTCCTTGGAATTTAAAAACTTACAGAATGTTCTTAGTTTGTGGCCTCCTATGGCTGTCCTGCCAGTCCTCCCCTCCTTTGCCCAGAGCCCATTCCATCATCAGGTTTTTAAGCAAAAATAGATTTGTTTTTAACTTAGCTAGAGCTCAACTGTAGAGCTAAGGTGTATGAGTGAGAGGAGAGAGGGGTTAGAAAGAACTTAAAAGTGATTTTCCGGCCGGGCGTGTTGGCGCACGTCTGTAATCCCAGCGCTGTGGGAGGCCGAGGCGGGTGGATTTCCAGTGCTCATGGTTCGAGACCAGCAAGAGTGAGCCAGAGAAAAGACCCCGTCTCTACCACCAGGAAAAAACCCAGCACCGACCGGCCCACGCATCATTACGAGGAAGGACAATGGAAAAAAAAAAACAAGGAAACTGAAAATAAAAGCCAGCTGAAAATAAAATAAATAAATAAATAAATAAATAAATAAATAAATAAATTAAAAAAAAAAAGTGATTTTCCAAACTTAGTAGAAATAATTTTTTAAATACTCTTTTTCTTTGTTGGATTATTAGATCACTTTTTATGTTAAACCTTAGCAAAATGTAAGAAGGTTCTACAGAGAAAAGCCATATGGAGTCTGAATTCCCAAGGCAGGGTTAATAATAGCCAAATTTCATACCATGTAGCTCTTTGTAAATTCCTTTATTTCATGTAATCCAGACCACAAATTCATAAGGAAAGTATGATCCATATTCACTAATAAGGGAGGTGGTACTCAGATTGGTGGTCACCTGCCAGAATCACACAGCTAACAGAGTTGGGACTTGAGCAATGTGTCACATGGGTCTGCACTGCATTCCCACCTGGAAGCTTCCAGATGTGGCTGACAGTATTTCCTGAAGGAACACTTGAGGCTAGACAGGTCTTACAGGGATCTGGTTGCCTGAGAATGGGGGATGCTCATGTATGGACAGAGGACAGGTTCAACTGCCAATCTGTGCAGGAACAAAGAGAGGAGAAGGTTGCTAGAGATTACAATTAGAACCCAAGTCTTAATTGTTGGCAGGATCCACAATCAGATCTTGCGAGGGGGGGGATCCCCGCCGAACAGCTTCAGTGTGACTGTTGAGTGCTGATCTTCCTGCCTAAGGCTGTGTTTTGGACTTTCCCTCACTGGATGCTGTTGGCAACACCAGTTCTTGCAAGCCTTTTTGTCAGGCTGGTACTGGCTTTAAGGTCTCTTGTTAGTGTCATTAACATCTGGGCTTGGAAGGAAATATCCTCTGCAGGTTCTAGTTTATTCAAGTAAAGGGAAGGTACCACTGGTCCAGAGCCTCTGCAGGCCTCTCCTGTGCTTCTGGGCATCCCTGGGCCTTCCTCCCACCTCCCTCTTATCTGGAAGACGCAGGAGTGATTAGAAAGGAGGATGTGTGGCATGCTGGGGTCAGGAGGTAGGCACGTATCTTCCTCGTGATATGTGCCCAACACAGCACCTGCAGTGATCTCACACATATCCCTAGGGTGGAAATGAGGAAGGTTTAAAGCAGCGCTTAGGGTGCTCGCATTTACCCTTTCTAAGCAACAGTAGTCAAAGAAAAATCAGGCTGAAATTCTTTCCTCTTAACGTGACTGAGGGGCTTCTGGAAATCATTATTGCTATTAATACACATCATTCAACTTATGAAAGCTTATGGAAAAATCAGAAAACAAGGAGAAGGAAAAAGATTAAAATCACCTACAACTTCACCACCAAGAAATAATAAATGTTAGTATTTTAGCATGTGTACCCCAGACTTCTTATGTGTACTTAATCCCATACATGGAATTATACCATATATGGTTTGGTAATAAGATTCTTTTCACTCAATGGTGTATTATATGTAGTAAAAGTCTGTGTCAATAGATACAGTTAGATAGCATGACAATTAATGGTTAGATTATTATATGTGTGTGTGTGTGTGTGTGTGTGTGTGTGTATCATAATATTTCAACTAACTTTCCATTACTGATCATTTAGATCATTCAGTTGTCCTTTACAAAGAATGTTAGGATGAAAATCCTTGTTGCTGTAGTATGAATGTTTGTATCTCCTCAAACTCACTTGTTAAAATTCTAGCCCCCAAGGTGATGGTATTAGGAGGTGGGGCTTTGGAAGGTGATTAGGTCATGAGGGCACAGCTAATTGGGATTAGTGCCCTTAGAGAAACTTTGCTTTCTTCCACATGATGAGATTATAAGAAAAAGCCATCTGTGGGCCAGGAAGGGAACCCTCACCAGATCCAGACAGCAAATATACTTGTGCCTTGATATTTTTGAATATTTATTCATTTATTTTCCTTTTATTCTTTTTTATTTGCCTTTTATTTTATTTTATTTTATTTTTTTAGATAGAGTCTTAATTTGTGACCTTAATTTGTCATGGTTTGAGGTGCTGTGGCGTCATAGCTCACAGCAACCTCAAACTCTTGGGCTCAAGCGATTCTCTTGGCTCAGCCTCCCAAGTAGCTCAGACTACAGATGCCGCCACAATAACTGGCTTTTTTTTTTTTTTTTGAGACAGAGCCTCAAGCTGTCACCCTGGATAGAGTGCTGTGGCATCAGAGCTCACAGCAACCTCCAATTCCTGGGCTCAAGCGAGTCTCCTGCCTCTGCTTCCCAAGTAGCTGGGACTACAGGTGCCCGCCACAACGCCTGGCCATTTTTTGGTTGCAGCCCTCATTGTTGTTTAGTGGGCCCAGGCTGGATTTGAACCCGCCAGCTCAGGTGTATATGGCTGGCACCTTAGCCCGTTGAGCCACAGGCGCCGAGCCAATAACTGGCTATTTTTAAGATGGAGTCTTGCTCTTGCTCAGGTTGGTTTTGAACTCCTGTGCTCAGGCAATCCACCTGCCTTGGTCTCGCAGAGTGCTGGGATTATAGGCATGAGTCACCATGCTGAGCCTTTTATTTGCCTTTTAAATAGACTTTTTTAGTTTCACAGCAAAATTAGCAGAAAGTGGAGAGAGTTCCCCATACCCTCTACCCCTACATATAGACAGTTTCCCCTGTTATCAACACCCCACTCTAGAGGGGGACATTTCTTACAGTGGATGAACCCACCATGACCCATCATTATGACCCCAAGTCCGTAGTTAGCATTAGCGTTCACCCTTGCTGTTAGACATTTCTAGGGGGTTGCACAAATGTGTAATGACATGTATTCACCATTGTAGTGCCATACGGAATAATTACACTGTTCTAAAAATCATGTGTGTTCTACCTATTGATCCTTCCCACTCCTCAGCCCCTGGCAACCATTCTGCAGTTTTTGGCCTGAGCTGGGTTTGAACTCGCCACCTCTGGCATATGGGGGCGGGCCCCCTACTCCTTTGAGTCACAGGCACTGCCTATTGTCTTGTTTCTATAGTATTGCCTTTTCCAAAATGTCATATAGTTGTAATTATACAGAATGTTACCCTGTAGGGTGGGCTTCATTTACTTAGTAATATACATTTAAGTTTCATCCACATCTTTTCATGTGGAAAATGAAAATAGTTCAATAGTTCATTTCTTTTTAGCATTCAATAATATTCCATGGTCTACGTGTACCACAGTTGATTTGTCTATTAAGCCACTGAAGGACATCCCCCAGTTGCTTCTAAGTTTTGGCAAATTATAAGAAAAAGTTACTATAAATATCCAAGTGTAGGTTTTTGTGTGGTTGTAAGTTTTTAGCCCCTTTAGGTGAATACCATGGAGCATGACTGCTGGATCATATGGTAAGAAGATAATTATTTTTGTAAGGAAATGCCAAACTGTCTTCCAGAGTGTCTGTACTATTTTGCCTTCCCAGCAGCTATGAATGAGAGTTCCTGTCGCTCTACATTTGTGCCGACATGCAGTGTTGTCAGTGTTCTGGATTTTGGCCATTCCAATAGTTATGTAGTGGTATCTCATTGTTTAAATTTGCATTTCCCTAATGACATATGATGTGGAGCATTTTTTCATACATGTATTTGCCATCTGTGTATCTTCTTTCATGAAGTGTCTGTTAAAGTCTTTGGCCTATTTTTAAATCACATTATTTATTTTTTAATTGTTGAGTTTTAAGAGTTCTTTGTATATATATTTTTTTTCAATTTTCAAAAGGTGTATAGTTTTAGAGAGAGGGTCTTGCTCTGTCACTCAGGCTGGACTACTGTGGCACAATCATAGTTCACTGTAACCTTGAACTCCTGGCTCAAGCTATACTTCTCCTTTGGCCTCCTGAGTACCTAGGACTACAGGCATGCACCAGCATGCCTGGCTAATTTTTAAAAGGTTTTGAGGCTGGGCGTTGTGGCTGACGCCTGTACTCCTAGCATTCTGGGAGGCCTAGGAGGGTGAATTGCCTGAGCTCACAGGTTTGAGACCAACCTGAGCAAGAGTGAGCCCTGTCTTAAAAAACAAAAACAAAAACAAAACCTAGCCGGGCACTGTGGCAGGCACCTGTAGTCCCAGCTACTTGGGAGGCTGAGGCAAGAGAATCATTTGAGCCCAAGAGTTGGAAGTTCCTGTGAGCAATGACACCATGGCACTATAGCCGCAACAAATTGAGACTCTATCTCAAAAAGAAAATTTTTTTTTTTTTTGTAGAGACAAGTCTTGCTATGTTGCCTAGGCTGGTCTTGAGCTGGCCTCAGGTAATCCTCTTGCCTCTGCCTCTTAAAGTACTAGGATTACAGGTGTGAGCCACTGTGCTGAGCCCCTTTATATCTTTTAAATAAAAATCTTTTATCAGATATGTATTCTGTAAATATTAACTTCCAGTCTGTGGCTTATCTTTTCATTCTTTTGGTAATGTCTTTTGGAGAGAAAAAAATTTTAATTTAAAAAAAGTCTGATTTGTCAATTTCTTCTTTCATGGATCGTGTTTATGTTGTTATGTCTAAAAAGTCATTGCCAAAACTAAGGTCACCTAGATTTTCACCTGTGTTATCTTCTAGGAGTTTTATAGTTTTCCATTTTACATTTAGGTTTGTAATCCATCTTGAATTAATTTTTATAAAGGGTATAAAGTTTGTGTCTAGATTCACATTTTTGCATAAGGATGTACAGTTGTTCCAGCATCATATGTTGAAAAGACTATCTTTTCTCCATTGAATTGTGTGTCCTCCTTTGTCAAAGATCTTCTTACTATATTTTTATGGATCTATTTCTGGCCTCTCTATTCTGTTCCATTGATTTATCTGTCTATTCTTTATTTTTTTTTTTTAACCAGTACCATACTCTTATGATTACTGTAGCTTTATAGTGAGTCTTCAGTTGAATAGTGTCAGTCCTTCAACTTTGTTCTTCTCCTTCAATATTTTGTGGGTTCTTCTAGGTCTTCTGCCTCTCCCTATAAACATTAGAATCAGCTTGTCGGTATCCACAAAATAACTACCTGGGATTTTGATTGGAATCTCATTCAATTTATAGATCAAGTTGGAAAGAACTGATGTCTTGACAATATTAAATCTTCTTATCCATGAACATGCAATATCTATTTAGTTCTTCTTTGATTTCTTTCATCAGAGTCTTGCATTTTTCCTCATGTAGCTCTTGTGCCTATTTTGTTAGATTCATATTTGTATCTTATTTCAGGAGGTGCTAATGCCAGTGGTATTGTGTTTTTGATTTCAAATTCCACTTGATCATTGTTAGTGTTTAAGAAAGTGATTGACTTTTCTATATTAACTTTGCTAAGATCATTCCATTTTAGGAGGTTTTTTAATTTTTTTGTCAGTTCTTTCAGATTTCCCACATAGATGACCATACCATCTGTAAACAAAAACAGCTTTATTTCTTTCTCCCAATCTGTATACTCTGATTTCCTTTCATTCTCTTATTAGCTTCGACTTCTAAAACAATGTTGGTAAGGAATGGTGAGAGAGAACATGACCTTGCCCTGTTCTTGATCTTAGTGAAAAGCATCTAGTTTCTCACTGTTGGGTATGATGTTTTAGTTTTAGCTTTTACATTTAGATCTGTGCTGTGATCTATTTTTAGTTAATTTTTGTGTATGGTGTGAGGTATACGTAATCAATGGTAAGAAGTATGAATTTATCCATATAACGCAATGATAATTTTAGAAGAAATGAAGGATTTAAATTAATGCTCACAACTATAATCCTAGCACTCTGGGAGGCCGAGGCAGGTGGATTGCCTGAGCTCACTGGTTGGAGACCAGCCTGAGCAAGAGTGAGATTCTGTCTCTAGAAACAGCCAGGTGTTGTGGCAGGTGCCTGTAGTCCCAGCTACTCGGGAGGCTAGGGCAAGAGGATCCCTTGAGCCCAAGAGTTTGAGGGTGCTGTGAGCTATGACTCCATATCACTCTACTGAGGGTGACAAAGTGAGACTCTGTCTCAAAAAAGAAAAAAATAAATAAATAAAAATTAATTCATAGAGATGGAAAGTAGAATGGTGGTTGCCAGGTTGGGGGAAATGGAGAGTTATTATTGAACAGGTAAAGTTCCTGTTTGGGATGATGAAAAAAGTTCTGGAAAAGGATAGTGGTGATGGTTGCACAACAATGTGAATGTACTTTCCTCAATGTCACTGAATAGTGCCCTGAAAAATGGTTAAAGTGGTAAATTTTATGTATGTCTTACCACCATTAACTAACTATTTAAATAAATAAGAAATTAAAGAAGAAACAGAAAAAGGGCAATAGAGAGAAAGGAAGGAAGGGAAAAAGGCAAGGCAGCAGGCAAACATCTGGGACATTCCTGCTTTCCATCACAGTAGCAAAACTTGGTGTTATAAAAATCTATTAAAAAATAAACCAACCAGTCTTCAGCCTTAGAACTGTGAATTCTCAACTGAGTAAGAAAGTGTTTCATTTTGTTTAATTTGCATATTAATGCAATGCAAATACCAGAATGGTAGGAAGTGAATGGGGGGAAAATGCCACCAGCAGTAAACACTTGGTTTAAAAGTTGAACACAGCACGTCAGTGTGAAGGGCATGAAGATGACAGATGAAGAGACATAAGGTCTGATAAAATTCATAGTTTATCCCAAAGATCTGAGGACAGACAGAAATGTGACAACAGACAGACGGCAGTAGGCTAAGTGGGTGTAATGAAGAGACATATCTTCATTTAAAATTCATTGAGATTGGTGTCAGTAGAACAGTAGTGATGTGGAAGGCAGAAAATGTTGGCCAGGAAGCGCTGCTGTTGCTGTCAAACGCACCCCACGGACAGGAGAACTGGAGTGTACACAAATTTTCACACTATGCCAGGGATGATTCTGCTGCAAATTAATACACATCCCTAAACACTCACTGCAAGGACTCTTTGTTTCTGCAAACAGCTTTGTTGAAGATTAAAGTGTTATTCAGGGTTTTTTTGCCTTAAAAGAAAAACAGTGTTGTTTTTCATTGGCCAAGCAAGAACAAAGACCTCATGCTTAGATATTTACAGCATTGCCTTTAAATGAGATCTCTCACATCCACTGGCTCAAATTTTGGCCAGAATTTGAGGGGAACCAGGTTCCACTAGCCTTGCTGGTTACACTAGCCTTTCCCCTCTCCTGACAACCCACTCTCACTCCTGGCCTGGATCCTACTTCTCAACCTGTCTCCCAGCCATGTAATTTTTCTGGTGGTTCGATCTACCCAACGCTCACTAACAACATAGAGAAAGAGCAGGCTGTTGATTAAGGAGGCTCAAGGAAGTTAAGGTACAGCTTGAAGAGGTGAACAGAAGAGGGCAGGAATCTCTGACATCAGTGGCAGCTGTAGAACGGTGCTGAGAAGTGTTCCAAGGTCTTAGGCCGGCCCTGTGGGAGAGAGGCCATGGTATTTCAGTCATGTCTGCCACAGTCAAGGATGGGACCTGGTGGCACTTACACCACCTATTCGCAGACTGGGGCTAATCCTCTCAGTAGTTTGTCACCCTTCATTTATAGTCATATCCAATTCAGTTTTTTCTGTTTAGTTTCCTAAACTCGTCCTAACAAATTACCACCAACCAGGTCGCTTAGAACACCAGAAATGTATTCTCTTATAGTTCTGGAGGCTGGAAGTCTGAAATCAAGGCGTAGGTGGGGTTGACTCCTCACGGCAGCGCCAGGGAAGATTCTGTCCAGGCCTCCCACCTAGCTTTTGGTATTGCAGCAAGTCCAGGCATTCCTTGGCTTACAGCTGGGTCATTCCAAACTCCACCTCCATCATCGCACGGCCTTCCTCCCTTGTAGCTTCACCTCATTTTTAAATGAGGACACCAATCATATTAAATTAAGGACTCACCCTACTTTAGTATGACCTCATCTTAACTAATTATATCTGCAATGACCTTATTTTCAAATAAGGTCTCCTTTTATATGCTGAAGCTTCAAACTTCAGCCTATCTTCATGGGGGACACAATTCAGCTAATGACAGTGGCTAAAGCTGAAGTTTTTACTGAAGTGTTCAGTCACCATGGTGCAAAAACAGAATTGCTTTTGAAATCTACCTTCTGTTCTTATAAAGAAAACCAGGATAACAGGCTGGGCTGGTGACTTTTGCCTATAAGCCTAGCACTTTGGGAGGCCAAGGCAAGAGGATCACTTGAGGCCGGGAGTTTGAGACGAGGCTGAGC
Organism: Perodicticus potto; assembly: GCA_963574655.1. Taxonomy (NCBI): domain Eukaryota; kingdom Metazoa; phylum Chordata; class Mammalia; order Primates; family Lorisidae; genus Perodicticus; species Perodicticus potto. The sequence goes on along the minus strand of CAUYRH010076611.1, from coordinate 11,551 downwards.
AAGAGCAATACCCCCATGTTTACAAAAAGAGGACATCCGGCGCCCAGCCAGCTCAGCAGAGCTGGCGGACCTGCCGCCTCCTCCTTGGTGGTGTTGGTACTGCGGCAGCCAGCTGAAGAGCCAGCAGCTGGATGACAGGCAAGGAAGGGGACCTCCAACCCCCACCAGAGGTTCCAATAGCTAAAAAGGCCAGACAAAGTACATTTTAAAAACAATGTTCCCTCCTGTAACAGTAGCATCTCCATGCTCAAGTACCCTTGTTAGTGGAAGAACATGAGCATCCCACTTCTGTGGTTCCCATCACTATTGAGAACAAATTTCCCGCCTGTCTCAAAGAAACAGAGACTCAAAATTGAGATTATATTGATTTAAGTAATATTTTTGGAATATTTCTTATAGAAATGCATCATGAACTTTATGCTTTCTATACATATATGTCAAGAAAGTTGAGGAAAAAACAAAAACACACGGAGAGAATGTGCCATATTTTGTCCTAACAGTTTTCATGGCAGCTCATCATTGAGAAAGCACATCAAAGTGAGCACCAAGAGAATAAATTAGGGTACAACTATACTATGCTGCTTTGTCAAATAATTAAAGGTGTTTTCTAAGAGTATGGATGGCATGATATGCTGGCAAATCATATAATTTTATATATTGAAGTAACTGAAAAACATATAATGCAAAGTTAAAGCAGTAGCTTTTTTTTTCTTAAGACAGTGCTTCCCTTCATTACCCAAGCCAGAGTGGAGTGACATTATCATAGTTCACTGCAACCTGCTCACTGTTCCTGGGTTCAGGTGATCCTACTGCTTCAGCTTCCTGAGTAACTGAGACTATCGTCACATTCTACCATGCCCAATAATATTTCAATTTTTATTAGAACCAGTGTCTTGCTCTTGTTCATGCTGGTCACAAGTTCCTGACCTCAAGAAGTCCTCCTGCCTCATCCTTCCAGAATGCTACAATCACAGGTGTGAGATACTGTACCAAGCCTTAGTAGCAGCATTTTAAAAATCATACAGAAATGTCACCAAACCAAACCAGGATCTACTCACCAGGTGCAGTAAAGTCAGACACTGAAGCCAAGAGTTACAGTGAGTACAAGGAGTACAGACAGCTAAGGCTTACATCCTGAACTCCCCTAGGGCTGCCAAGCCAAGGATTTTAAAGGCAGAGGTTCATTTCACGCAGGCAGGTAAAACTGTAAACGAATGCATGGCCTGGCTCAAAAAGGCAGAATACCCTGAATGCAGTTGTGGGAGTAAGTAGATACAGAGATTCTTATATCAGCAGAAAAGAAGGTTAAAGTGGGTATGTCCCTCAGGGGGAAATTTGTTAATAGAACAAAGAATGGAGGTCAGAGGTCAATTCCTCAGTTTCCCCTTATTTGAAAAACAACTCAGGAACACAGGTCAGGAAGCCATCTTTTAGTTTCCATAGGAAGCAAAAATATCTCTTGAGGCTGGCTCACGTGGAGGGCAAGTGTTCTCATCAGATCGCCCATTCACTTCTCAATTCTAACCAGTTGACCTCAACTTCTGGAGGGACTCAAGATTTTATTTCTGTGCCTGGGACTAGAAGGGCCCATAGCTACAGGCTCTGTATCAAAAACATCAGATATGGCAAAAAGGCCTACAATTATGCCTCAAACTCTTAGTGTCTTTCTCCCCCATATTTCTATACTGTTACATACTTTCCCAAACTTTTCAAGTGCGTATTTATTCTTTTTACATTTTGAAATAAATTCATTTATTGAGAACAGCAATATACTTCTTCTTTAATATAAGAAGAAATTATAGTTTATCAAAGGCACATTTCTCTGGCTTGGAAGTTAACTGCTAATTTTCATTCTGTTTTGACACATACTGAGTAGGCTTAAAGTTTTAATCTTGATTAAAAAAATAAGATATTCTGCTTATTTATTTAGATGTTAGAATGCACAGCCTGTGGCATCACTCCCTGTTCTGTTAAAGAGAATCATTCTCTGGTCTGAACATCATACAATCTCTCACCAAGCTACCCAGCTGGTCTCTGGAAGGCTGGCAGATGGATATTTCAGTATTAAGAAATCAGTATTTAGAAATGCTAGAATGTCACACTTATAAGAAGGAAATTCAAACTAAAGAATAGAATTAGATAAAAGTTGTGTTTCTTCTTAGCACCCTCTTAGAAATGTATAGGAAAAGAAAATAAAGCAAGAGGAAGCAAACAAGCAGAGGGAGAAAAGAGAAGGAAAAAGGGAAGAAACACAAGGAGAGAGAGAAAATCATGATGGAGAGCACAAAACAGAAAAAGGTTTTGTAAGTCAAAGAGGAGAAAGATAATCATGAAGAAATTATATTAAAGGAAAAAGAGTGGGTGAAAGAGGGGAATGCAGGTAACAGAAAGGGGAGAAAAGAGAGTAAGGGGTAGAAGCAGATACCAGAGAGAGAGAGGAGGAGGAGGAGATAAGAGTAGGGAGAATGAGCAAGTGGAGAGTGAACTGAACATCTTCCATGGGTGTTCACCATATGAAAAATTAGATCTGAAACTCTTGTGGCATTGCAAGTATAGAACTTTCCAGTCTCATTTCTCCTATTTATATCAGCCCACGTGTCCACTTGAGTTCTCCAGATGCACTCTGACTTCTTTTACTTCACTGGCTTTGTCACACACTACATGTATATCCTCAGTTTGGAAAGTTCTCCCTCACACCTTTCCCCTTTGAATATATGAGCCATACTTCAGTACAAAGTTCAAACACACCACCTCCAAGAAGCTTTCTGAGATATCTTGATAGTTTAAATTAATTCCTTCCCTCAAAATTACTTGGTACTATTACTTTATTATGGCAGTTATTTGCCCTTCAGGCCTGCATTAGTTCCCAAGGACCAGGAGAACAGGAACTGTGTCTCAGTCATTATCTTTCGAGCTCCTTTCACTGAAGTTCTAAGTGTTTCACATGTAGAAGCCACCCAATACATGTTGACTACATTCACTTTGATTTAAATTTTTACTTCAGTAGCTGCCAATATTGCCAAATAGCGACTGTCTTAAAATACACCCAAACACCTAGAAAGATAAAGCTAAGTTTCTTCTTACCAGGGAAGGAAGAACCCTACCTTGACAGAGTCTTCAAATCCTCTGAAGGGAGGAAAGGCAAATTTGAGTTGTTATTAAGACTTAACATGCACTTTTAAACAGACTTTTCAATGTGGGAAGCTTGATTAGGACTGCGTAAGAATTACAATGTGGTGGTTTAAGATTGGTGGGCACAGTATGGTAGGAATTTGGAGGGGAAATATTCAAAAAGTCTTTGGGCAGAAACTTGTTTAATGCTTTTCTATTAGAAAGTTGATGGGTCTTCAAATGAACAATGTTATTATTTATAACATTTATTTTCTTGGCCACGCATTTCCTCGAAGAGTTAATTTGTCTTGATGAAAAGAGTAGAATAATAAAGTCATGTTAAAGTGAACAGTAAGCTTGTGGGATGTGAGGGAGATGGCTTCTTTTCCAACATCAATAAGAATTTTCCAGCCATCAAGAACAGCACTGTACAGATGGACTTTAGAAGAAAATCAGAAGTAAAACGCCCAGCATGTCTTTATCGTCTCATCATCCTCTGTTTTCAATTTGCAAATTGCCTGACTTTTCTAAGTGGAATAAGAACAAGTAGGGCCGCATCTTATAATGTCAACATACCTGCACAGACTTTACTAGGAAATTTAAATTTACCCATTTTTAGAATTTCAAAGATGACCCTAAGATTCTGAAATGTTAGAGAGGAACAGTAGAGAAGGATAAAGAATGGAAACATTGGGTTTTGCCAAGAATGCTACTTTACATACCAGTATTGAATTCCTAGAGAACTGTTGTGAAAAGTTTCTGAGGCAATGTCTGGGCTTAGCAGAAAGGGAGAAGTATGATCACTGATGTTTGCCCATAGCCCAAGGAGGGTAGTGGTGCTCCATACACCAAGTGTTTGCCATTTCTGAGTTACTAAGTTGAGGAAAGACTATACTCATTGTTATAATCAGCTCAGATATCTTGTTTGATTTTACTTTCTTTGTGTTTCCCATTCTTCTTGGTAAAGCCACATCAATTTCAAGAGGCTACTGCATCTTTCTTGCAAAAACCTTTCAGTAGAGGCTCTGAAAGTGTTCATGAAAATACAGGTATTATTTCAGAGCAGTAACATAAAGTGAAGGAACATTCTTAAATAAATAGAGAATATAGAGTCTATGAGAAGACTCAGCTGCCCAGAATTTTGAGAGAATTGAGGTAAATCCCAAGAGGATTCTGATTGGTATGTAGGACTAAAAATAATATCTTCATGTCCTTTGACCACTGGTTTGCCCACCTTCCCATCTGTGGAACTAGCCAAGAGAATGCTTCCTTAGAGTTTTGTAATCTAATCCTAGAAAAAAATACCATCTCATATTTCTTGGGTTGTTAAATTGAGTTGGTTTCTATTACAACAATGCCGCTGCCCCATATCTTACCTTTCACCTGATGCTTGGAAGAATCCAATCTGACAAAAAAAATTGGGATATCTCAGATAAAAAAAATTACATAGAAAGCAAAAGTGACAGCAACTGGATGACTGTGAGTCTTGAGGATTGCCCTAAATACAGAATTTTCAAATACCTGAACCAATAAACTTCTTTGCTTAAGCCAGTTTCTGGCATTTCAAACTCAAATTCTGATAATATAGGCCTGCACCTAATGATCAGCCTTAAATTCTGGAGACATATGTAACTTTGAGGTTCTTTAGGAATTCCTGTCTCTACTGCAGTTCTCCCCCCATTACAATTGATTTTATAAGTGAGAAATAAAGGTTTTCATTTCTCTCTAAAAACACAGATTTCATACCAATCAGCTATGTCTTTTATACTGCATGGAACCCAGATTAAAATTTACAGAAATTCACAAGAGGCCAAATATGCCTTTTAGTGATAACTGCCTGGTGAGTAGCTAGAAGAGAGATCACAAATCACACTGAACCATTTTGGAAGATGAGAAAATAGAAGAATATTCACCTGATCCATAGCCATCTCTCTCAGATTCTGAAAATGTTCTGGGGTTATATGATCATGGAATTGAAAAAAGTCAAAAACTGCCATATCTTTCTTTAAAACAATTTTGTGAAAAGAAAGATAACAGGAAAAGCTTGATCCTCTCAGGGATGGTGCTGTTTTAATTAGCGTGTAGAGGTCATGTCTAGTCAATGCAATCCTCTTCTGATAATGAAAATGCTTCCTTGGCTTCCTTAGACTAATGTTTTGCAAACTCTGTTTCCTGCAGCCCTTGAATTGTGGTGAGATACAACAGAGAATTCATCAGGGTAAAGAGGAAAGCAACAGTCTCTCTTACCATCTTGCATCAACCAAAATATCTTTTTTAAAGAATTATCTTTTACATATTGGGGTCCCAAGGGAAACTTACGTGAAAGAGTGGTTAAGTTGCTTAAAAAATTAGAAACTAGCAGCTTGAACTATGTAAATAGCATAAATCTAAATGTTGAGTTCTTAGGTATCACAGATAGTGAGAGTCTTAGACAGTAGAAGGCACTAATAGTTTCACACAGATGGAGGTACCCTGGCACTGTAAATTATGTGCAATGTATTAATCTAAAAAGATCACCCACTTTTGCCAACTCGTTATTAGAAAATGAGATTCTGTTAATCTTGCTCTTCAGAACATGCATTTGTTAGGAAGTAAAATAAAGATTTCGAAAGGACACTAGCAGGCAGCGCCTGTGGCTCAAGGAGTAAGGCGCTGGCTCCACATACCAGAGGTGGTAGGTTCAAACCGGGCCCCAACCAAAACAAAACTACAAAAAAAAAAAAAAAAGAGAGAGAGAGAGAAAGGACACTAGTGCTGCTTCTGGGGTTTGTTTAATCACTTGGACTTACCAGTCCTGATGTGAAATTCTACCATTTGACATCAGGAACTCAGCACACAAGTAAACTTCTATTGTTCCAACATCAAGATTTCCATACATAAGTAACATTTTTTCAAGTCATTCCTTTTGTCCATGATCAATAACACAAAATATACCTGGGCTAGCACTTTTGGGTACAAGGTTAAGTAGGAAGAGGCTATTGGGAAGCAAAGGTCTAACAAGCCTTTAAATACATTATGTATTTAACAAACCTATTCCTCAACACATCAGGAACTCAAGTTATCATGACCCTGTTAATTTTACAATTCTGTCCTTTTCCATAACCAGGAAAAGGCCTTGAAAGAAAGAGAAGCACCCCATTCTTCATTTTACTCTGTGTCTTCAAAGTAGACTTTCTTTTCTCCCTTGAATTCAGATTCCATTCTTCTGCTTGAGGTAGTAAGTTCATGGAATTTTCAAAGAGACAAAAAGCTACTCAAAAGAATATAAATGTCAAACACATGTAAATTTCTCCTGCTCCCTTTTCTCCCAAGTCAGGAATGTCCTTTGTTGTCTTCTGGTATGTTTCAGCTGGCTGACATCTCTGGCTGAGGAGAAATCATCTGAGCAGTATCCTTACGATGTAATGACAATCAGTTACCAAAAATGTGCAGGCACTGATAACAGGATGCAGAGGGTCAGAAATGACTAGAGGAAAATAGGTATTTCAAACAAGTGCACAGCAGCTGCTGCCGACCTTGGCTTAAGATTGCATCCAAAATGTTTATTAATTTTCTGCTATAAAACAGAGGGAAGCTAAGTGAAATCCCAATAAAGGGACATTGTGAAGAGGGGGAGAACACTTTACTGTTTAAATGATATTACTGCAGTTGAATTAAATTCTTTTAAAAACATCTTTTCTCCCTTTTATTCAGCCATGGAGAGGGAGGTGCTGAGGAGGAGGCAAGACATATCTTCAGATTTATACCTTTAGAATGATTCTATAGTGTTTATGGAATTGGACAACCAAACCAGGTACATGTAAAGAACAAATACACAAAATATTTCAGAAAACCCAAAAGAACATAACCAATAATTTATCCTAATTTTATGCCTTATCAAGGAGATAACAAGTATGCAATTATAAAACCACCTGCAGCAGCTAAACTTTATTGAGGGCCTAAAGTGCCCTCAATCAGGGCACTCCTTTAATTCAAAATTACTATGCAAGCTAGGTAGTATTCTTCACCTTACAAGTGAAAAATCCAAGGCTTAAGTAAGTTAACTTGTTCATGGTAAAGCATTTAATATGAAAGATCTTAGATTTTAAAGTAACTTTTTTTTTCTCTAAAACCAGAAATCATAATCTTTGTGCTGTCCACTTAAAATTAAAATAAAAGATAAATTGGAAAACTAGAATGGTGAGAAGTCTGGTGAACATGTCACATGAAAGAACTTTAGCCATTTATTCTAGAGAAAAGAGGCTTGACAGGCAGGCTTTACAGGAGCTGTGGGAAAACATCTGAAAGGTCACCATATGGATAAAGAGAAACTTCCTTTTAATCCATATGTTTTATTAAAAACAAACAATAATTTGCAGTTTCTTCTTCTAGCTATGACAGAGAAGCCTGATTCATAGTAAACTTCCCACTGAAAGCAACCATAAAAGCTAGATAAAATAAATTAACATTATAAAAAACTGATTATGTTGACCAGAGAACAACTAAGGCAGCCAGAATTCAATAGATCAAGATCCTTTTTTTTCACTTTTTGAGATAGAGTCTCAGTCTGTGCCCTGGGTAGAGTGCCATGGTGGCAACATAACTCATAGCAACCTCAAACTCTTAGGCTTAAGCAATCCACTGGCCTCAGCCTCCTGAGTAGGAGGGACTACAGGCACCCACCACAATGCCCAGATAGGGTTTCTATTTTTAATAGAGACAGGGTCTCGCTCTTGCTCAGCCTGCTCTCAAACTCCTGAGCTCAAGAAATCCACCTGCCTGGGTCTCCCAGAGTGCTAGGATTACAGGCCCCAGTCACTGTACCCGCCTAGACCAAGATCTTGAAGAGAAGGAAAATGTGTTGAGAAAATCCCTAAATTACTCATTTTTTCCCTCCATGGTTGCCCTTGCCAATTTTTAGAGGAAGCATAGAAATAGTAGAAAGTAGCAATCAAGAGGATTCTGGCAATCTCTTTGCACTGGAAAAACAAAAATAAATGAGCTCAAGCCTACCCCAGAAGCCAGGATTTAGGAGAAAATAAAAAAATTTCCAGATAATCCTTTCTAAAAGTCACTAGTAGAGTGACATTACAGAAATATTAAAGGAGGTTCTTTCAGGAGAAGGAAGATGATCCCTGGTAGAAGAACACTATTGCAGAAAAAAATGAAGAATAAAAGCAGAGATAAATCTAAATAAATATTGACTTATCTTGTGGAAATAAATTATACACATACTCAAATGAATACACTGTATTTTATACATAATTTAAATATGTGGCAATAATTAACACAAGAAGTAGGAGAGAATGGTGAATAGAGTTAAAATTTTTAAACTTTTATTTATCCTGGAAGTAGCAAAAGTAGAATTTAAGGTAGATTAAGTCAAAGATTTATTTTGTAATCTTTAGAAGAAAATCTAAAATATAAAAGAATGTGTAGTTTTTAAATAAAACTTTAAAAAATCATTAGAAGGAAAATGGAACGATATAAAAATATTTGATTGGGGGATGTATAATAGGTAGAAAAGACAGAAAATAGTAAGATAATAGATTTAAACCCATACACATTGGCAATTACATTAAATATAAATGAATTAAATATCCTATAAAAACACAAACATAACTAGAATGGAAAATAAAGGAAAAATAAACAAAAAAAACTCTACCAAATATTGCTTCCATGAACTCTTTCACCCAAGAGTTCCCTGAAAGATCAACTCACAATTAAGGTAGATTAATAAAAGAAAGAGGTTTATTTACCATTCCCAAAGGGAAAATCACTAAGTGATTACTCAGTATCCCAATGGAATCCAGATATTTTTACAGATGCTGTTTAGAGAGGATGAGGGATATGAGGAGCATAGATAATTCTGTTTATAAGTGGTTGCTAGGGAGAATGAATAGATACATGGAAGTGTCAAAAGAAAGGAACCCATACTCTGTAAAATGATGTAAAGAGGTTTATTCTGAGCCAAATTTGAAGACCATGAGCCAAAGTCATACCCAAGAAGACTTGAGCAATTGAACTCACTGTTGTGGAGTTACAGTTTGGTTTTATGCATTTCAGGGAGACAGTAATTACAGGTAATGTCATAAATCAATACGTTGAAGGCATACATCATTGGTTTGGCCAAAAAATGTGGGATATCACAATGTAGGGGCTTACAGATTATAGATGGATGTAAAGATTCTTTTGTTAACAATTGGCTAGAAGAATTAAGCTTTGTCTAACAGGCCAGGAGCCAGAGAAAAGGACATCATGAGTTAAGATAAGGGTCTGTTAATCAGAGATAAACTACCAGACTTATGCCCAAAATCACATGGTTTATTTTGTATATAAAGTATCCCTAGGTATGTCTTGAACAGGCTTAGGCCTATTAATAAATCACAAAGGACATCTCTAAGAAAGCAAGAGACATGATGAGGCATGTCTGATCTCCTTTCTCACGGCAAGCAATTCAGTTTTAGGGATCCCCTTGGCTAGAGAGGCAGTTCATCCAGTAAGTCAGCTGCTGGGGAGTGTGAGCCTTATGATTTTTTTTTGAGTTCACAGAATAATGAATGAATTGGGGGAAAGAGGTTAACTTGCAAATTAACCTTAGAGACGGGTACTATTTTTAAAATAATTTGGGCCAAGTCTGGTTGCCTTCTCAATTTTTTTTTCCTTCCATATAGTGAGATAATGGGGAAGAGGAAGGGAACTCAAGTGTTCCTTTGATAGGCCTACCTGGTTATGCAGATGGGGGTGGAGGAAGCTCTTAAAAAGGCCTGTTAATCTAGGAGCCTTTAATTCAAAATAACACAAGAGTAATATTGTGGGGTGAAATTTCCTGAGCTCCTTCATAACTAATATATAAAAAACAGAAAGTATGAAAAGAGGATACTCTGCAAATACTAATGAAAAGAAAGTTGGTATAAGTACACTAATATAAAACCAAGAAGATATTGAGAAGAGAGGTATTATTATCAATAAATAGGTATAGCAGGTGGCCCCTAGGCTCAGTGAGTAGGGCGCTGGCCCCATATACCCAGGGTGGCGGGTTCAAACCCGGCCCTAGCCAAACTGCAACAAAAAATAACTGGGCATTCTGGCAGGTGCCTGTGATCCCAGCTACTCAGGAGGCTGAGGCAAGAGAATCACCTAAACCTAAGAGCTGGAGGTTGCTGTGAGCTGTGACACCATGGCACTCTACCAAGGGCAACAAAGTGAGACTCTGTCTCTAAAAAATAAATAAATAAATAAATAAATAGATATAGCTAACATTAAGAGATTAAATCTAGTATAATATAAATGCATATGCACCTAATAACCTACACGCAAAATTTATAAATCACAAACTGACCAAACTAAAAGAAGTAACATAGAAGTACACATTCATAGCTTGATAACAATTCAGATATTGTACCAAAAGTGATTGAACACAAAGAGTAAGATACATTTTTAAACAGACCAATTAACCAACTTGACATAATTGGTATGTATATGCAGCATTATACCAAACAACTTTGGAACACAAATTCTTTACAAATGCTCTTGGTACCTTTAACAACATAAACCATGAAGCAAGAAAATATCCTTTGACCACAATAGAAGTAAGTTAGAAACCAAATACCAGGAGAAGCTAGAATATCCCCAAATGTTTATAAATTAAGCACCATTTTCCAAATTACCCAACAGTCAGAAGAAATAAGGCAAATTGAGAATATTTTGAACGGAATAATTATGAAAATATAGGTATCCAAATTTGGGTAGTGGTTACAGAGAAACTTATAAAATAAAATGTACACTTAAAGAAAAAGAACTGAAAAGATTATGTAATCATCTTCTAGTAACAAAACTAGTAACAACAAAAATATCAAATAAAATGGGGAAAAAACCATCAAATTAAATGCAAAAACAAGTAGAAGCTAAAAAAAACAAATTAAATGCAAAAACAAGTAGAAGAAATGTTAGCATGCAAAAAAAAAACTAGAAAACATACAATGACAAAACAAAAACTACTGCTTTTATGAAAAGTTTAATAAAATTGATGAACAGCAAGATTAATTGCAAATAAATGAGAAAAAACAATTAAAAGTTTCAGGAATTAAAAAGGGACATCATTAGTGATCTTAAATACAGTCATAAGCCAATAACTTCCAGCTTTCAGACAGGATGTAGAAGGGTTCAAGGAACCATTGCTCCCATTAGATAAACCAATGAAACAAAATTGGATTTTCTTCTCCATCTTTATACTATCTTATTTAAGAGATTAGAGATATGTGGACACAGATGGCCTAAATAAATTAAATTACAGAATAGGGATGTATACATTGGATATTTTTTCTTCCATTCTAGAGATACTTTGCTAAGGAGAACATGTTCCAGCTCCATCCATGTAAATATGAAAGAGGAAAAGTCACCATCTTTCTTTAAGGCTGCATAATATTCCATGGTATACATGTACCAAAGTTTATTAATC